>PVKS010032307.1:0-22656 GCA_004027875.1 Aplodontia rufa | reverse complement strand
AAAAAAAAAAAAAATGATGAATGGAATTCAAACTCTGGATGCCTTTAGGAAATGACTAAATTAGGGATTAAATGATGCAAAGAACATCAGAGAGAACAGGAGGCAAGCCATTAGCTTCAATCAGATAGTTCTTAAAAACTGATCAGAATTAATTTTATTTTTTCATCTGGTTTTTATTTTTCCTCCACTGAGTTTGTATGTGGTGCTGGGACTTAAACACCAGTCCTCACACATGCCAAGTAAGTGCTCAGCCATTAAGCCATCATGTTAGCCCAATCTCATCAACATGTGCATCAACAAGACACTAAATAAAATAGCAGTAGAGGAAAGAGAGGGGGAGGGCAAATACTGGGTACTGAATTAGAATACTCCATACTTTTTCAATTATGTCACTGCTTATTTAATTGTCATGTATATCTTAAAAGAAGCAATTAAAAAAACTGATCAGAAGTTTCACAGATACCAGCCTCAAATCCCAATATTTTATTCAGTCACCAAGCAACCCATGCTGGACATGGCTGCCTGGCAATTGCACCTTCCATGTACTCACAATATATGTATTTCAGAAGTGTGAGCACAGCTCTGAGCTGTGAAAAGTAAAATCTTAAATAAACTAAGCAGGCTTTGAATGCCTACAAAATTCCAGTCATTGTGTTAGAAATGATGACACAAACTGAATGCAACATCCTTTGCCTCCAATGATCTCATTGTTTCATGGACATTTGGCAAAGCACCCTGCAGGTTCTTAAAGACTCATATAATATCAACAGATGCAAATAAAGGCACTTGACAAAATCCAAATTCCATTCTTGATAAAAATGCTCAGAAAACTAGGACTAAAGGGGAACTTCCTCAACTTGTTAAAAAAAAATCTGCAAAAAATCTGCAGGTAACTGAAGAGGGAGAAAGAGAAACTAGATCCTAAGGTAAGGATGTCCTCTCTCACCACTCCTGTTGAACATCATATTAGAAGTCATAGACAATATAATAAAACAAGAAAAGAAAAAGTATACAGATTGGGAAGGAAAAAATAAAACTGTCTTATTTCTCAAATGACATGATTATCTATATAAAAATCCCTAAGAATAAACAACAATAAAATTCCTGAAACTACTAATTAATAACAAGGTCTCAGAATACAAAGTTAAAAAGTAAAATTCAATTCCTTTCCTACAAAATAGTAGTTAACTTTGGAAATTAAAAACACAATATCACTTACATTAGCTACCCCCAAAATGAAATGTATATTTAAATGTCTAACAAAATATATACAGGATCAAAATGAGGAATTCTACAAAACATTAACGAAAAGAAAAAAAAGTAGATAAATGGAGAAAGAGTTCATATTCATGGATAGAAACTCAAAATCATTAAGATCTCAATTCTTGTGATTTTGGGGGGCACAGACCCCCCAAAATAATCTCAGCTAGTTCTTTTGTAGATAGAAACAAAATCATTCCAAGTTTATATGGAGATTTTTTTCCACACAGAAGAACAAAATACACAAAAACAAAAAAAATTAGAGAACTGACACTATAAGGTTTCAATACTTACTATGTAGTTACTATAATCAAGACCACACACTACTATTGAAGAATAGACAGATTAACAGAATGGAATTAGAGAGCCCATAAAGAGACCCACACAACATAGTCAACTGATCTTTAATAAAAAAGCAAAACAATTCAATGGAGAAAGAATAGTCTTTTCCAACAAATGGTACCAGAACGAAGACATCTACATGCAAAAAAAAAAAAAAAATCAATATACTTCTTACAAAAATTAACTCAAAATGGCTCACAGACTTAAATGTAAAGCACAAACTGGGCTGTACAACTGGGCTGGAGTGGTGGCTCAGATGTTCTGGCACTTGCCTGGCACACACAAGGGTGCAAATTCAAACCCCAGGACCATATACACAAGGAAGTCTCAGAGCAACGAAGGCCATATGAAAAACTAAATAGAATTGATTGTCATTCTCTCTCTCTCACTGCCCCTATTAAAAAAAAAAAACTATACAACTTCTAGAAAACAACTGTTTTGGTACCCAAGGACTGCTCAGTGCCACAAATGGGTGGCTTAAAAGAAATATATTTGCTCACCGTTCTGGAAACTAGAAGTCTTCAATCAAGTCATCAGCAGGGCCATGCTCTCTTTTGCAGGCTCTAGAAAGGGTTTCTTCCTTGTCTCTTCCTGTTTTGGTAGTCAATAATGCTTGGGCTACATGATTCAATTGGTTGACAATTCAAACCACAACATTCTGCCCCCAGCCTCTTCCCCAAAATAATGTCTCTACCATGTGCAAAATACATTCACCCAATCTTAATATCTCCCAGATTCTTACACATCCCAGCATCAACTTTAAGTCCACAATCTCATCTAAATATCAATTTGTAATGTCCTAAATCTCATAACCTAAATCAAGTGTAGGATAGTATTCTGGGAATGGTCTATCCTGGATCAAAATTCCTCTCCTCTGTGGACCTTGAAACCTAGACACCGCGTTACCTACTTCCCAAACACAAAGGTGATATAGCCATAGGATAGACACTGCCATTGCAAAAGGGAGAAATGAGAAGAAAAGGATGACAGATTCCAAGCAAGTCCAAAATACAGCTGGGCATATTTCATTAGGTTTCAAAACTTGAGAATAATTCTCTGTAGCTCAATCTGCCCTCTGGGGCCATGGAGCCTCTGAATTCCTGACCTCTGGGCCCATGGAGGCTCTGCTGGCCTAGAAACTACCCTCAAGAAAGCTGACTCTGACCTCTGCCTACAGCAGCGAACTCTTGTAGACAGACTCCAGTTTGTAAAATGCCTAAGTACGACAAAATTCCTTCTTTGCATTCTTGCTCTGTGCAAGATGTCTACAGAAGGGCTGAGGAACCCACGAATCACCCACCTAATTGCTTCAGTGAAAGTCTGTCTAGCCAAACTCTTAATCCTCTTTCAAGAACACGTTTCCTGGATAGAGTGAGAATTTTCTAAACCATCAAAAGCTGGTTCCTTTTTTGCATACCAAATCGTTCCTCCATTTCCCTTTCTTCTTGTATTTTACTATAAACAGGAAGGAGAAACCACAGCCCCATATTTCACACTGCTTAAGAATCTGCTCGGCTAAATTCACAAGTTCATTGTTTATAAGCTGTACTTCACACTCAACGGTAGAACACAATTGGGCCAAGTTTCTGCCTCTCTGTAACAAGGACCACCTATCATCAATAAATACGTTCATTTCCTATTAAGACTTCACCAGGAGCCCCTCTGAAGTTCCTAATTCTAGTAACATTCTGTGCATCATATACATTCTCTAAGAAGATAGTTGTATTTTGCACGATTCCTCTCTTCTCAGCATTCACCAGCATCAACTCTGATGTCCATATTTCTACCACGATCTTTTCAAAACTCATCTTCCCATTACCCAATTCCTGCGCCCCTTCTGCATTTTTTCGGTAGCCCTTATAGCAAAGCAACTCCATTTGCCTAGGTTACCCTCCAAAAGGACTGTCTTGCCGAGTTCTCCAGCACCCCTTCTCCTTTCCCGTGCTGCCCTCACTCAACCTAGAGCTGCCCACAAGAACGCGCTCCACCACCTTCCCGAACTGACTGATGACGTAATGCTCCCGCCCGGCCCTCCACTCAAGATGGAGCCCTTGGCCTCCAAAGCTGCCGGGCCCCTGATCAGAGGAGTAACTGTGCTTTCTCAAGCTCCTCGGTCAGGTCCCTGAACCCTTCCCTGGCAGAGCCAGCCGTCTCAAACCTGTCCCCACAACACTGACGCACGTCACGCGCGGCCAGGCCTCGCGCCGCCGCAGCACCATGAGGCAGGCTCCGGCCTCGCTCAGCCACGGCCCGCGGAACCCCACGCAGGACCCCCATGTTGGCCTCCCGGGGTCCAGTCCACGCGCTTGGGATCCCAGCGCGTCAACGCCATCTGCCCTTTCATGAGGGGCGAGCCCCAACCCGCCCTCAAGCCTCACAGGCCGCCCTCCGCCCACCAGGCCCCGGCCGTCTTCCCTCACCTGGGCCGGCCCCGCCGGCAGTTGCAAACCGCCTGGGCAGTTGGGCTCGCGCCAGAGCCGCCTCGACGTCCAATCCGGGCGACGGCCCCGAGCATGCGCAGTGAGTGCTGCCCCCTGCAGGTCTTAACCAGGCCCCGCAGCGCCCACCAAGCCGCACACGGTTCTGTTGAAGACAGGACAAGCTGTGCTGCATTTAGCCTCAACCTTCCCTTCTGGTTCAAGCGGAGAGCCACGTGCTCAAGCTGAACTGTAGCTGATTAACAATGGCCACCCTCTGTCCAGGCATGCAGCAAACAGTCAGCTTCCGGTTCCCTTTTCTCCTTCCGGGGCCTCCCCAGCCTGCAGTAGCCAGGGTGTCCAACAGCTATGCTGTTGCTAGGACAGGGTTGCCCCTTAAACATGGCCCCTGAGTTGTTTTCTCTCCTTTTTATGTAGAGGATAGAGAGGAAAAAGGGGGGAAATGGGATCTCATGAAAATAGAAAGGAGACCTGTGGAGCAGAAGAGGGTCTGGGGGAGGAAGGAGGGAAAGGCAAGAGGAGGTACTAGGGAATGAAACTGATAAGACTATGTTACGTGCATCAATGACTATATTAATGAATCCCACTATAATGTAGAATTATAGTGAGATCAATAAATAATGTAGATCAATAAAAAAAAATTTAAACGTGGCCCCCATGTGTAATGGTTGTCTCCTTATAATGCATAACATCAGGATTCTGCATTTGGTCACCATTTCACAAACATGAGTAGCATCAACAAATCAAAATGTTGTAGATGGTGGTGTTTCCATTTAGATGGTTGCTGCAGAGACAACGGTTAAGTGATTTCCTCTAGCATCAGGATATTCCTGAATGGGGACTAAGTGAACCCTGGGTGCAAGTGGACCCAAAGGTTTTGTTTGGTAGTACCTAGCAATGAGCACTGAAATGCTTGACAAGGCCACAGGTTCAGTCTTGAAGTTTGCTGTAAGCTACTGCCAAGGCAGATAAGCTAGGGAAAACATTGGTACACAAGTGTTGAGGGTAAACAAAGACAAAAGGGGAGGGAGAATGCCTCAAAAACAAAGGACCTATGGGACTCTCTTCACAGGCCCCATAAAAGTTGAGATGAACCTAAAAGCTACTGGCACCAGATGTCTCTTACTAGCTCAGAAGGGGGTATTCCTTAATAGCGCAGGCGCACTGAGTAACTTTTGACCACTATTAACCCCAATGCCCGCAATAACATAAGGTTGACTTATAGGTGAAGCCCCCCCTAAATAGGATGGCCACCATGACAGTTCCAGAGAAGACCAACTAAGGTCAAAAACTCCGCCACCCGAGGTGAAGGAGGAGTTGAACACCTGATTGGTGAAGGCTGCTGAAGGAGAACCCCAATTTTCATATCAATCATAGAACAGCAATAAATTTGGAGACAGCATTGTCTCCTTTGTCGTTCTCTGCTCAGAGATGGCCCACTCTCTCTTGAGAGTGCTTTCTGCTTGAATCTTACTCTGCTTTTACTTTACTTTCACCTCTTTCACTTATAATAAAATTCTCTTGCATGACTTTGTGTGTCTGACTTTAAATCGTCTTTTGTGGGAACACAAGAACTGAGGTTTGGATTTTCAGCTTCCTGTTTTCCTGTGTCAGCTTCATTACATCTCTCAAAACCTTCCTGCTAGACCACACAATAACCCCAGAGACCACTGGTCCAGAAGACTCTTCTTTCTTTTACCACACAATTACTACCATTCATTTGAGGCCTTTTAAATCCTTGTCCTTTACCAGTTACCAGTAGTGCAGGCCTGGCCATAAGTCCCTGCTTTGCTACTAAATATTGATGGTGGCGGGGGTGGGGGTTGAGATGCGGCCAGATTCTCTGCTCCTGCTGGCAAATGGGGTTTGGTCTGACTACACATTCCAGCAGCCAAAGTAGCTCACTTCTAGTGTTTGCAGCTATTCTCAGTTAAAACTGGGAATTTGGGCTGGCTGCAGGTTTCTGCAGAAATAGTTTTAGCAGCTCCCCAGCTAAGTGCTGGGTTTTTAAATCCACTAATGTTGAGTGGTGTGTTACGGCTCTTGGTGTGGTAGAAATTCATCCTGGGAATTCGGCACCAATCTTCTGGGTTCTTGTCTCATGAATTTGAAGAATAAAATCCACGGACAACCACGGAAGGAGTAGTAAAAAAGACAATTTATGTAAGGAAGGAGAGCAGAGACTCCACAAAGCAGAGGGGCACCTGGAAGCAGGACACCATCTAATGGACGTTAGGCCAGGGGTTATATTGGTTTGGGTACTGAGATAGAAAAAGTTAGGCAGTCAGAGTATTTAGAATGCTCGAGTCAATCAAGGGAAAACTGTTTTTTCTCCTTTAAGATCAATTTGACATCCCCCAATGCTAATAAGGGTCAGACAAGACAGGCTCAGATGCAGATACTCCCTGCTGCTAAGGAAGGAACTACATTCTTTCTATTGGCACCTGAGGCATGAACCAAAGACTGGATCAGAATTCCCCGGGGCCTGTGTCCTAGGTACAGAGGCAAGGAAGCAATGACCAATCAAGGTGAAGATGTCATATAAAAAGGGCAAACCTCACTCCTTCCCCCACTCTGGGGAAAGTCTGCTCTTTTCCTTAAGTTTTACTCTCTATAAAATAAAGTCTGCCTACTACGCTTGCCTCAGTGTCCCTCGGTTCTTCAACTCCTAGAGGACATGAACCCAACATCTACAAAATGGGCATCAGAATGAGCCTTGATTAAGATACATGTAAAGTAGGCATTGAGAAAAGCAGCAACATCATTGGCTAAATTCTATGCAAAACAGGCATTGAAAATGAGCAACAAAACCATTGCTTAAAATCTATGCAAAACAGGTAGCAACTCTTTCCTAGTTCCCATTGAGACAGTTTTAGGAGAGATAGTGAAATGGCTGGGTAGTCAAGACAAAGGGCTCCATCTAAGAGCTAGCTGGTAGAGAGCAATTGACAGGGCACACTCAGGGTCTTCATATGCAAATGACCATGAGGCTCACCTGTGGGAGCAACTGCTTTGTCCCTGAGGCCGGAAAACTAAGTAGTGGGGGTGGACATGGATGGGAACTTGGAAAGAATTGCTACCTGTTTTGCATAGATTTTAACCAATGACTTTGGTACTAAGTTTCAATGCCTGCTTTGCATGAATGTTAATTATGTTCATACCCCAAATCAACATAACCCCTGGCCTAATGTTCATTAGATGATGCCCTGCTTGCAGGTGCCCCTTTGCTTTGCAGAGTCTCTGTTGTCCTTCCTTAAATAAATCCTACTCCTTTTACTCCTCCTTCCATGGTTGTCCCTGGATTTTATTCTTCAGATTTGTGACACAAGAACCCAGGAGATAGGCGCTGAATTCCCGGGGTGAATTTCCACACCCTTAACTGGGAATCGCTGCAAACACTAGAAGAGGGCTATTTTGGCTGCTGGAATCTAGCGGCCCAGACTCCATTTGCCAGGGGGAGGCCAGAGAATCCGGTCTCTTCTCAAAAAACCCACATCACCATCTGTGTCCACCCCCACTTCTTAGTTTTCCTGCCTCTGGGACAAAGGAGTTGCTCCCACTGGTGAGCCCCATGGTCTTTTGCATTTGAAGGCCCTGAGCTGGCCTGTTAATTGCTATTAATTGCTAGCTTCTTAGTGTGGTTGAATGGGGCCCATTGTCTTGACTACCTAGCCATTTTACTCTCTCTCCCAATCTGTCTCTGAGGTGTCCCTCACTGTGACTGGCAATAA
This sequence comes from Aplodontia rufa, assembly GCA_004027875.1. Taxonomy (NCBI): domain Eukaryota; kingdom Metazoa; phylum Chordata; class Mammalia; order Rodentia; family Aplodontiidae; genus Aplodontia; species Aplodontia rufa. The sequence continues at coordinate 14,885 of PVKS010032307.1, read as the reverse complement.
ATGCTGCTTTCCATACACTTCTCTAGGGTAATCACCCTCCCAGGGTTTCTGGGCTCACTGCCTACCTTCCCTGTCTATTACTAAGCAAAGAATCCACTACAATCTCCCTCTCTGTCCTGTAGGGAGTAGGGCTGGATGCCTATTAGATAGACACACTTAGACACCCATCAGTGATGCCAAAAACAGAGACTCCAGAGCTGGTTGCTAATGCTCTCTGTGTTCATGCCCTCCAAGACTCAGGCTCACTGGGCTTACCAGTATTGGCCCAGATCCTAATTCCCCCATGAATTAGTGGCACCTAACTCCCCTGGTTCCATTACCTGGTCCACCAGCCAGATCACAGCTCTGTCTCTCTGAGTGCATCCCTCCAGGTCCCTTTTACAGCCCAGCTGAAGAGTCTCTTGATTGATCCCTCACTGCTTACCCCCAGACACCACCTAGTGATTCCTGGTGAGGCAAAAAAAGTTAGGCAGTTCAGTGTAGACAGAGCAATGTGGGTTGATAAGGAGATCATCTTTTCTGAGAAGGCAAAGACATCCCCAATGCTAATGAGGGTCTGACAAGATAGGCCCAGATGCAGACACTCCCTACTGCTAAGCAAGGAACCACATTCTTTCTATTGGCGCCTAAGGCATGGATCAAAGAGCCTAAGGCATGGATCAAAGACTGGACCAGAATTCCCCACACCTGTGTGCTAGGTACAGGGGCCGGGAAGCAGTGACCAATCCGGGAGAGGACGTCATATCCTTGCCTTTGCATTTAGGGGCCAGGGAAGGAAGTGGTTCCTCTTCTAGCAGCAGGGAGTGTTTGCCTTTTGGCCTCATTGACATATCAAAGGGAATGTCAAAAGTGAAACCAGTCTCCTCCAGACCGACTCAAACATTCTATCTACTCTGACTGCCTAACTTTTTCTATCTCAATATAAAAGGGGCAAATCTCACTGGCTCAATGGCTCTGTCCCCTTCCCCCACTCTGGGGGAAGTCTGCTCTTTTCCCTGTGCTTTACTTTCTATAATAAAACTTGTCTACTATGCTTGCCTTGGTGTCCCTCGGTTTCATTCTTCAACTCCTAGAGGACACGAACCCGACATCCACATCACCGGCATCACTGGGTGTCTTGGTCCATTTATTTATTTATTTTTGCTACTATTATAGTACTCACTCCAATCTATGGGGATATAATATTCTAAGGCCCACTGTGGATGCCTGAAATAGTGCCCAATCTTATTTATACTCTTCTTCTTATTTACACACTGTAAAAATAAGAAAAATCAGAATGCGCGGGTATGAATTCAAGCGCAGGTGTTTATTGGGATTTGCTGCTCCCAGGCCAAGTTCACCTGCACCGCCATAATGAGGGCGGACATGGGAAGTGACAGGCAGGCAGGGGAAAAGGTGTGCAGGGAAAATGGTGTTTGACCTCGGCTGGGCAGCTGGTGTCACAGATTCAGGGAAATGAGAGAAGTTGATGGGTGGGCCTTTCCGACTTTGGCTGGTGGATCCATCCATCTCTTGGAGCTTGTCTGCCAGCATCTTGATTTGGCTCTTCTTTTCACAGGCAAATTGTGGGAAGCCCTGCCCCTTGCCAGCCACCATAGCTGTAGCTGCGTGGCTGAAGCCATGTCCCCAGCCAGCAGCTGCAGAGAAATCTAACACACACCTAGATAAAATTAGGCATAATTAGTGAGAGCTTAGTAGTAACTGATAAATAGAATAATTATAATGATACACTGTGATAAAATTGCCAGCATCAGCACTCTTGCGCTGAGGTCATTATTAAGTAAAATAAGGGTTATGTGAACACAGCACTGAGATATAATAACGACAGTTGATAACCAAAAAAATTATTAAGTGAATAATGGGTGTGTAGCATATTTCACACAAAAAATACTGAACAAAGTTTTGTCCCCCAAAGCACAGGGGTGGAGCTTGAGTTTTTATTAGACTACTCAGAACTATAATTTTAAACTTCTGATTCATTTATTTCTGGCATTTTCCATTAAATATTTTTGGATCATAGTTGACCACAGGAAACTAAAACTGCAGAAAGCAAAACTATCAATAAGCGGGGGCGGGAGGGGGCAGATACTGAGACAGGAGGGAAAGTTAGGCCATCAGAGTAGTTAGAGTCCTTGAGTCAATCAGGGAAAACCACATTTTTTCCTTTAAGGTCTATTTGAAATCACCTCCAATGCTAAAGAGAAGGTTCTGGCAAGGTGGTTTCAAATGCAAATACTCTCTTCTGCTAAGCAAGCTGCCACATTCTTTCTACTGATGTCCGGGATGCAAAACCAAGGCTAGGCCCAAGCTGAATTTTTCACCCCCAGTCCTAGGTTTGGGGGAAGAGAGAAGATGACCAATTGAAGGGTGACCTCCCTATAAAAAGGGCAAACCTAGCTGTTTATTTGGCTCTATCCCCTTCTCCCACTCTGGGGGAAGTCTGTTCTTTTCCCTATGCTTTACTTTCAATAAGATACTATATACTATAAGTCTACTATGCTTGCCTCAGTATCCCTCAGTTTCATTCTTCGACTCAGAGAGGACATGAACCCGGCATCCACAAAACCAGCATCAATACTGTAATTTATAAAAAACGTTAATTCATTTTCTGATAGTTCTAGAGACTTGGAAGTCCAAAATCAAGCCACCAGCATCTAGCAGGGGCCTTCTTGCTGCATCCTCCAGAGGGGAATAGTATTATGTACTCACATGGCAGAGAACAGAAGAGCAAAGAGGAAAAAGGGGCACAAAACCCCCCTTTGGTAACAGCATCAATTCCACCCAAGAGGGCAGAACACTCATGACCCTATGGCCTCCCAAAGGCTCCACCTCCTAACATAGTCATCATGGCAATTAAATTTCAACATGACATCTGGAAGGGGCAGACATTCAAACCTTAGCACTGGGGAAGCTCAGTTGGGGGAGCATCAGTGACCATCTCAGGGAAGTAATGCTAGTTTTGGAGTGTCACTGTCTTTGTAGACCCAAAGGGCTAGACAAATGACTGCTCCCTACTGAGGTGGGACTCATATGTCCCTTACAAGTTCAAGAACCAACTGGATGCCAAAATGGCCTCTCATTGCATGTGTCTCTAGATAGAGTCAGAAAGGACCCCCATTGGACAGCTAGGACCCAGCACCGCAGGACCCTAAATTGTTTCTTCACAGTCCCTCAGGCCCATGCTCAAGTTCAGTTTTCTTATCCAGTCTTGGGATCTGGAAAGAGCAGATAAGGAAGAACAAGAACCACTGACAGAGGAAAAACGACTACTTCAGTAACAATACTTCCACAGAACTCCCAGTACAACCCTCTGCTTTGTTGCCCAGTTCGTTTTGGGGTGGAATTCTTCACACTCAGCGCTAAGCGTGAGTATACAAGGACTGCGAGCTTGGAAGAAGCTGGTCTCTGTGTTTCTTTCTGGCTACCCAACTTTAAGACACTTTCCATAAAAAGCTCTATAAAAACAAATTGTGCAGAGTTCAATGCCAATAAAAATCCAAGTGGAGGCTGAAAATAATTTTATATAAGAAGGACATGCACTTAGCTCATTGTGAATTTCTGGCTTCCTAGTCCCGCGCCGTGGTTTGGCGTATGGCTTATGCCCAACAAATATAAACTGATCCATTAGTTGGCTGCTCATCCACTTACAGCTTCAACCAGTTCATCAGTCTGTTTGCATATACCCCAAGGAGAGAGAATCCAGAGGTTTTGAGCTGCTAAATAGACAGGAGAGTCTGCCATAAACTCTTACACATACATGCCCTGTCTTCCACTTCCGATTCTACTTGTTAACTGTAAAATGATGATGCGGCAGAAGGCAAAGAGTAAATACTGCCAAATTCTGAGAGAAAGTTGAATTCATGTTTCTGATGCTTATGTATTGCTACTTGTGCGCCAAGTCTTGTGCTTTATAGCGAGAACACAGATGCTGCCATGATATTGTATCTTCTTACCTGGACTTCATAGTGTGCATGGAGAAGTCAACTTCTTTGTCTCCTAATGTCCTTCAAACTCTATGTCCACGTTTTTTTCCCTCAGAGCCCTTGCATGCAAAATCTTGCATTAGTCTATATAACATGGAGCACCCAAACAGTACCATTTTGGTGTAAGACTTTCTCTGACTTATCTAATTGCTATGCTACCTCTGCCTCCAGGCCTGGGGAAAGCAGCATGGTTTTCTCCTTTCACACCCAGCTTCACACCCAAGCCCTACCCACCAAATTCAGGATCTGACACCTCTCTAGCTGGAATAATGAGTCATGGGCCTCTGGGCAGATATTTTGAACTGTTTCTATTGAAGGACACTGGATGGTTTCTTAGGAATTTTGCTGAAGGAAATCTCCCAGTACAGTGCCATTTGGACCGTGGTATCTCTGGCCAGCTGCTTACAACACCTCCCTCAGCCTCTCCAGGGCTACCAAAGTATGTATGTAGTTTGTGTTATAAATGAAGGTATCAGACAAATGGGTAAGTGGAGGGTGAACTGTGGGCCTGGGCTTGTGCCCAATGAGGTCTGCTCAGGAGGAAAAAGGGACACCTTTGTGTAATTCATTATAGGAGGGCACCCTTTTGTGACTATCACCAGAGCATCCACTGTAAGGTCTAGAGCTCTTACTCTCCAATTTGAATCCATGTCACCCCAGTGTGTTTTATGATTCCTCTAGATTGTATCCTGCCTATAAGTCCACTTGACTATTGCTATGAGCTGAATGTGTCCTCCTCCAAATTCATAACATAAAACATAATCACCAGTGTAATAGTATCAAGAAGTGGGGTCTTTAGGAGGTAATTAAGTCATGATTACGGAGCCCTAAAGAATGGGATTAGTGTCCTTATAAAGGAGGTAAGAGGGAGCCGTTTTCTTCTTCTGCCATGTGATGTCACAATGTTCATGACTTCCATCAAGTTGAAACAGTTTTAGGAGAGATAGTAAAATGGCTAGATAGTCAGGACAAAGGGCTCCATCTAAGAGCAAGCTGGTAGAGAGCAATGGACAGGGCATACTTAGGGCTTTCATATGCAAATGACCATGAGGCTCACCTGTAGAAGCAACTCCTTTGTCCCTGAGGCCGGGAAAACTAAGAAGTGGGGGTGGACACAGATGGGAACTTGGAAAGAATTGCTACCTGTCTTGCATAGATTTAACCAACAACTTTGGTGCTTAGTTTCAATGCCTGTTTTGCATAGGTTTCAACCAATAATGTAGATTTCTCAATGCCTGCTTTGCATGAATGTTAATTATGTTCATACCCCAAATCAATATAACCCCTGGCCTAACCTCCACTAGACAGTGTCCTGCTTCCAGGTGCCCCTCCACTTTGCGGAGTCTCTGCTTTCCATCCTTAAATAAATCCTACTCCTTTTACTCCTCCTTCCACTGTCATCCATGAGACAAGAACCCAGGAGATTGGTGTCGAATTCCCGGGGTGAATTTCCACACCAAGAGCTGCAACACCCAGCTTATAGCTGGAGAGCTGCTAACACTATTTCAGCCTCAGAAACCTGCAGCCAGCCCAAATTCCCAGTTTTAGCTGGGAATAACTGCAAACACTAAAAGCGGCCTATTTTGGCTGCTGGAATCTGTAGCCAGTCCAGACTACATTTGCCAATGGGAGCAGAGAATCCAGCCTCATCTCAAAAACCCCTGCATCAACGTGAAGACCCATAGAAAGTGCCATCAACGAGAAAGAGGCCTTCACCAAACACCAAACCTGCTGGTGTCTTGGACTTCCCAGCTTCCAGAGCTGTGAAAAATAAATTTCTATTATTTATAAATTCCTAGTATAAGATATATTGTTACAGCAGAGGGAATAGATGAAGGTTTTCTGTGTCCTTGTCCAGAACTGGAGACTGGCAGTTCACTCCTGGGGCTGTTCTCCTTTTCTTTGCACTCCCACCATGTCTGGTTTCAGCCATCACCTCTCACCATTAGATTACTCAGACAACATGCCAAACACTAAGCCCTTGCAGAAAACACATATCAAACCCTATACGTTAATTTCTTAAAAGCCCTTCTCAAATGGCTAGAGGTGAAGCAGAAGCAGCTCATTACCTCTCCTCCCCAAGGAGAAGAAAAAGGAATAGAAGGGAAATGTAATTGCATTCCAATTACTCTTTTCAAGTGAATTTTCTACGCCGAGGTTCCTTACTCTAAATCCTTATGTACTAGGAATGATCACTGTGCTGCTTGCTGATTAAAGCACTGAAGTCATTTATTAAAGCTTGAGTAGGTGTTAATCAAATAAAAATATGAAACAGTGGGGGCTGGAGCGGTGGCTCAGCGGTTACGGCGCTTGCCTTGCATGCGCGAGTACGAGAGTTCAAACCCCAGCACCACGTACACAACAAAGTCTCAGAGCAACGAAAGCCATGTGAAAAACTAAATAAACATTGATTCTCTCTGTCTCTCTCTCCCAGTGTCCCCTCTTTCTAAAATATATATATATATATATATATATATGAAACAGTGGAGTACATGTTTTTATTTGCTTCTTAGTATGCTGTCTTTGTAACCTTCCAGAGTAAAAGAATTTCTCACCTTTTCCCATTTGTCAAAGTGGTTTCAAACAGTCATGAAAGCCACACATTTAGTGTGGCTCATGTCCTGTTACCTTTTACCATGTCAGTCAGTTGTGGGCAGGAGGTATGGATATGACGTACAAGGCTGCATGGGGAAGATGCCAGGATGGTCCAGAGACAGAAGACAGAAGCAGGAGCAAAACTTTGGCCATGATCTTTATTAGGGTTCCCATGGGAAAGACTGGGCAGGGCAGAATAAGCAGTTTGGAACTGGCCAATCTGAATAATTTCAGCAGGCTTTGAGTTATAGGGGTGGCTCCTAGTTGTCTGGTACCAGGCCCTAGGATGGTTAAGAGGAGGAATTTTACCTCCTGGGGTGTATGGGCCAGAGAGAGGATATGTGGCATATTGAAGGCAAATTCCTGACTTGTGTCTGCCCTGGTACTTCCCCATGTGGCCCCATGTGGCATGCTTCCTCTATGACCTATCAGTGTAATAGACATACTTGCCCTGATCCCTTCTGATTACTCTTGTGGACACACCTTCACTGACCACATCATAAAAGATTTTAAAAGTTTTCCAGGTCCCTAGGGAGGCAGGATAATTGTTGAGAAAGGCATGGCCTTTATTCCAGACTGGCCTGGGTTTTACTGCAAGGCAACTAGTTACATGTGGCCTCAAATTATCGAACCCCTCTGTTCTCATTTTCTTTTGTATAAAAAATTAGTATTGAAAAAAATTAGCATTGTACTATGGGAGTCAGAATAAACTAGATAATGTTGATATACTAAACAAGCTCAAAGCCACTTGCTCTCGGTGCATAATGTGGGTCAGCGGGCAGCCTCTGCTCCATGCTCTCTGACTTCACACAGAGAATGACAGGTACTCCACCATCACTTTGTGGTCACTCTAGCAGAGGGAAAAAATATTCTGGTGGGCTAAATGCACCAGAATGGAATTGGTATGCACCATGTCTGCTCACATGTCTTTGATCACAAATCACACAATCCAATTCTACCATCAAAAAGCCCACTCTATAAGGCTATGGTGAGGGTTAAATGTGGTTCCATGGCAAAGTGCCTGGGGCACAGCATGAACCTGGCCAGATTCTGACCAAACCCCTCTGGAAAGAACAGCCTCCACCCACAGTGATGATTAACTCTTCCAGCTTTTCACTAACAAGTATTTTAGAAAAAGGAAATAACACAGCTAGACATTGGACCTTCCATTTAAAACTTCTTCAAAAATAGCAAAAGAAAATTTGCAAGTTCTAGTAAAGGAAAGACTAGTTGGGAAATAAAAATCTCAAAAGATTAGAATTGACAGATATTTGTCTTTGAATCATCAACAGAGAGGACCCTTTAGGACAGAATTTTGAGCGAAGCAGTTGAGAATTCCTAGTGTAAACCAGAAGGCTTTAAGCTTCATGTAAAAGACTTGAATTGGCCTAAACATAAGCATGAGACCTCCAAGACCCTCTGCAGGGCAGGGCTCTAGGAAGTGGACTCAGCAACTCAGTTACATCGAGGACCCCAGTTCTCTCCATCTTCACGCTCTGGCATCCATGGTGTTAATTTCATTTATCTTCCTTTTTTTTTTTTTTTAAAGAGAGAGGGACAGTGAGAGAAACAACTTTATCTAGTTTTTCACATGGCCTTCATTGCTCCACTCCAACACTTAGTTGTGTACGTGGTGCTGGGGTTTGAACCCAGGTCCTCGGGCTTTCAGGGCAAGCACCGAAACCACTGAGCCACCGCTCCAGCCCCCATTTATCTTCCTTTTAAAGTTGATTCCTCTCTTCAGGTTCTGGAAATTATCAGAAACCATTCAGTTGGGGTAGAAAATTAACTGCTTCTGGAAAATTGTCCTGAAGATGTGTGAGAATATTTTTCTAAAAATCCCAACAACATGTCTGCGTATTCCACTGTGTCAACTGTGATCTTTAATTCTATCACTACTATTCTACCATGGGCCATGGCACTGACTACTATCCCTACTGTCATTTCAAGGGTCCCCCTGAAATGAATCAGGCCTTTCCCAGGCAGGAAAACGAAGGAAAGAATGCAGAAAAGAGTTCAGAATCAACTCAGTCAGTACCTACTGAGTGAGCAGGCCTGGTTTGAGGAACTGAATTAAAGTTTGAAATCTGTTGTTCTTGAGCAGTTTCTTAGCAAATGGGATGATTTGGCCAGTCAGTCTATGACAAGTCTAATAAAGAACCACAGAACACAACATCCCTCACCAGCCTCTACAACTCCACCATAACCATGGCATGATCACCTCCAAAATATCCTGCTGCTGCTCTCGTTGTAGTCCAGTGCTCCATAGTACAACTCTCAATTTTAGGTTCTTTTTTACACAATCTCTGATTACAACGGTGCAGCATTGCTTTGAGATCTCAGTAACTACATCCCCAGCAAGGGAATGCAGTTTGATCCCACCTTAGTGAAAATCTCCCTCCAGGTTACCCCATATCCAGAAAAATCTCAAATTCTCAATATACAGAAGCAAACTGATCACCAATAGGGGATTCCTTAAGAGTTCTTATGTGGGTCAGCTTTATTATTGAAACACAATACTTGAGATAATCTTTTTTTTTTTTAAAGAGAGAGGAACAGTGAAAGAGAGAGAGAGAATCAATTTTATTTAGATTTTCATGTGGCGTTCATTCCTCCGATACTTCATTGTATACTTGGTGCTGGGGTTCAAACTCACGTCCTCATGCTTGCCAGGCAAGCGCCACCTCTGAGCCACTGCTCCAGCCCTGAGATAATCATCTTAAAAAGAGGAAAGCTTGGGGCTCAAGCTGTGGCTCAGTGGTACTGTTTTTGCCTGGCATGCGTGAGGATCTGAGTTTGAACCCCAGCACCACATACCCAAAAGTGTTGGAGCAATGAAATCTAGATGAAAAACTAATAAAATTGATTTTTCTCTCTCTCCCTCTCTGTTTAAAAAATAAATAAATAAAAATGAGGAAAGCTTTATTTTGATTCATTGTTTTGGAAGTTTCACCTTACAGTCAGTTTGGGCTGAGGCAGGCAGAGGGGCAGAGAGAGAGAGGGAAAGAAGCCAGAGTCTCCAAGCCCCCTTCAAGGGCTTGCCTCTAGTGACTTGGGACCTCCCACCAGGCTCCACCCCATGAAGTGACCTCCACTCTCAAAAAGGGCTATCTGGGAACAAGCCTTTAACACCTCAACCTTTGGGGAATATTCAAGACCAAGCTAAAGCAGTCCCCAACTCAGTTGACTCCACCATTCCTTCTTAGACAACAACAATGGTCCCCAAGTGGTCTCAATTCTCCTTCACCAATCATTCTTCCACTCCACAATCTAACATGAGCTTTTTCTTTAAAGAAAAAAGAGGGGGGACAGTGAGAGTCAATTTTATTTTTCCATCTGGCCTTTATTGCTCCCACACTTTGTTGCGTACGTGGTGCTGGGGTTCGAACTCGTGTCCTTGGGCATGCCAGGAAAATGCCATAACTGCTGAGCAGTCTACTCAAGCCCCATGAGTTCTTACTATAATAGCTGCTGAAAAACCACACCTCTTCAATAACAACCAGTCCACATACCATCCCTTGGCTCCTCCCCTACCTCAGCTCCCACATATCCCCTATCTATATTCTATTATCTTTGCTTGCTCCCTTCCATGCCCAGTAGCTAAGCCCTTTAAAAACACCCTTCCACTCCAAGGAATGCCTTGCTACCCCATCAAAGACCTTCTTATGCAGAATTATTACTGCTTTTGGGGCAAAAAGAAGAAAAAAGAAATCAATCTCAGTTGCTTATACAACATTTATTTCTTTTGCAACATTTAGGCTTCAATCCCATTAATTGTAGCACTACTTCATGTGTTTGTATTTTACCTCCACAGGAAGCAGGACCATAGCGGGCAACTTCCATCCCTGCCCATCTCTATCCCCTGAGCTTGTCCTGGAGACTATTAAAAAGTAAGGACTCAATAAATGTGTGTCATGCTGAAATGGAGCAGAGATAGCTAGAGCTGACCCAATATTCTGTATCTTTTTCTCCATCATTATTTATTGCAACAGAGTTACACGTAGTTGAGGAAAGGAATTGGTTTAGACTATTGTAATTTATAAAAAAAAATATTACAAATGTTACAGTGACTGTGTAGATATGATACTGAGGAATCAGGGGTAACAGATTCACTTTCACCCTTGGTCAGCATAGCTTTCTATAGAACCCACCCTGGCAACAGGTGGGCCTGGTTAAAATGTACTTGAGAAGACTTCTTTTTTTAAGTAACATCTTTGTTTTGAAATAATTATAGATTCACACGGAATTAGAAGAAATAATACAGATAATTCCATCTCCCCTTTATCCAGTGCCCCAGCTGGGACACCTTGCAACACTGTAGTATAATATCACAACCAAGATGCTGACGCTGTTACAATCTTGTTCAGATTTTCTGTTTTACTTCCCATTCAACAGTGTGCACATAACCAGGCACAGTGGTGCACATCTGTAATCCCAGGGTCTCAGGAGGATGGCAAGTTCAAAGCCAGTCTCAGCAACTTAGAAAGACCCTGTCTAAAATAATAAAGGCTGGAAATGCAGTTCAGTGGTAAAGTGCCCCTGGGTTCAATTCCCAGTTAGGAGAGAGAAAAAATTCTATACAATTTTATCAAGTGGGCAGATTCATGTATCCACTACACAACTACAGTCAACATTTCTATCATCTTCCATAACCACTTGCCTCCCCTCCCTTCTGTCCGCTCTCCTCCCTATCCTCCTTAATTTTTTTTTTCCGGGCTGAGAACCGAACTCAGGGCCTTATGTGTGCTAGGCAAGCCCTCTGCCACTGAGCTAAATCCCCAACCCCTCCTCCTTAATTTTTAATAACCACTAATCTGTTCTCCACTTCTGCAATTTTGTCATTTTAAGAATGTTATATGAATGGAATCAGACTTATATTACCTTTGGTGACTGGCTCTTACTCAGCTTACTTCCCTGGCATTCCATCTATGACATTGTGTCCATATTTATTTATTTTTTATTTTTATTTTTTTAAGAGAGAGGGACAGTGAGAGAGACAGAGAAAGAGAGAAACAACTTTATTTAGTTTTTCACATGGCTTTAGTTGCACTAACACTTAGTTGTGTACGTGGTGCTGGGGTTTGAACCCGGTTCCTCGTGCTTGCCAGGCAAGCACCGAAACCACTGCGCCACCGCTCCAGCCCCTCCATATTTCTTTAAATATGGATTAACACACTTTCTTTAAACACTCACTTGGTTGAAGGCCATTAGGGTTGTTTATGGTTTGAGGCTATTACAAATAAAGTCACTATGAATTTTTGTATAAATATTAGTGTTAATTCTCCAAGGTAAACTATGTGCAATTTCTGGGTAATTGCATATTTAGGTTTAGAAAACACTATCAAAGTGTTTTCCAGATTGGATATACTATTTTACATTCATACCAGTAATGTCCGAGCAATCCTCTTTCTTTCACACCCCCACCAGCTTTCGGTGGTGTCCCCATTATCATTGTGATACATATATTATTGTGGCTTTAGTTCGCATTTCCCCCGTGGTTAATGAAGCTTAACGTCTTTTTGTGTGCTTACCTGCCATCTGTATATCACCTGTAGTGAAAGGTCTACTACTGTCTTTAGCCTCTTTTCTAAAATTTTTTAACTGTTGAGTTTTGAGAGTTCCTTATATATTCTAGATAGTCTTTAGTTGGATATATGGTTTACAGATACTTTCAATTTGTAGCTTATCTTTAATCCTCAACAGTGTCTTTTACAGAGCAAAAAATAATCTCCAATTTTTTTATGAAGAAACAGTCTAAGAACTCTTTGCCTATTTGATTTCATTATTTATTCTAAAAGCATTATTTTTATATTAATAGCTAAGCCCAAGAGTCCTTTTGATTTTTGCACAATAAGTGAGGTTTAGGGATATAGTTTTATTTTAAAAAATATTTTTTTTGGTTTAGGGATGTCCAATTACTCCAACACTAAACTGTTTTTTCTCCATTGAAATTCTTAAATTCTTTTGTTAAAAAATCAGTTGGGTATATTTGTGAGGGTCTATTTCTGGGTTCTCCATTCTGTCTTGCTCTATGCATTTCTCTCTCTGCCAATACTGTACTGTACTGATTACTGCAGCTATATAGAAAGCCTTTATTTAGGGTATAGTGATTCCTCCCACTTTTTCGCTGGGGATGGGTCTGGCCATGTTGCCTAGGCTGTCCTTGAATTCCCCATCTTCCTAGAAGCTGGGATTAAAGGCAGCACCACCTCACCTACTTTTTTAAGTCTCTTGTAGCTTCTAAGGCTTGTGCCTTTTCATATAAATTTCAGAACACATTTTTTCTTTATGTAAACTATTTTATAAAATTCATTAATTTCAGAATAAAGTTTTCTATGACTACAAAATATCTTGCTGGTTTTGTGATAGGAAATTCCATTAAAATTATAAATTAATTAGAAGAAAATAGACAACTTTTAGTTTTGATTAGCCTACATTTGTACTGTAATTTAGTTCTGAATATGTAGTTTCAGCAACCTCATTCCAATGGTGTCCTGGCATATAATAGAAGTTTAATAGAAATTTATGGCAGGGAGGGAGGATGGAAGGGGCAAGAGAAGTCCTGAAGATTCTGAATCAGTGGTCTCTAAATCTGGCCAAATAATCATCTGTTGAGCTTGGGAAAAGTATAGATTTCTCAGTTTCATCCTAGCCCTACTGATATATAATTTCTAGGAGTGAAGCCAATACACCCATATTTTTAACCTTCACTATAGTTGGTTCTCAAAAAAAACCAAGTTTGAGAATATTCAATGTAGGGGCCAAAAGCAGGAGCAGTGTACAGGCAGTGAGCTGAGTGCCCTAGGACTACACTGTTCGTTCTGACATTTACCCTGAAATGATCAAGTTCACCTCAGGTTAATTAACATGTTATTCTTTTTTTTTTTTTTCAGAAAGACAGAAAGAGAGAGATAGAGAGAGAGAGAGAGAGAGAGAGAAAATCAATTTTTATTGAGTTTTTCACATGGCTTTCATTGCTCTAACACTTAGTTGCGTACACGGGTGCTGGGGTTTGAACTTGTGTACTTGTGCATGCTAGGCAAGCGCCGTAACCGCTGAGCCACCACTCCAGCCCCCAACATGTTATTCTTGAGACGTGGTTCAAGATACATCTGTGGGCCTTGGGGAGTCCTTTCCTATAAGGAGGTCTATATTCATTTGATCCTGTATACACTTATTTCTTGTCCAAAGATGAAAGAAGTGACCGGAGTTCTGCAGAATGCAAGCAGCTCCAACATGGAAAATACTACTGTTTATTCACTTGGTGGCCAACTTGACAAACTTCCTAACCTTAAAGCCTACAAAACTGTTTATCAGTGCACGGGGTTGAGGAAATCTACAAGACTACTCAGGTCCCTGAAAACCCCTTTCATTCACCGCAGAACAAGCTGTGACCTTTAAGTCACAGCTTAAGAAAAATTAGAAACAGAAGCACACAAGAGTACATAAATTAGATTTTTCAGCACAGGCTTTAAAAAAACCTTTGTATTTGTCTTTGTTGTTTATTTGGTTATTGTTGATTTGTCTCTCTCGCTATCTCTCTCTGCCTCTCCAAGTTGTGCCTATGAGGTTGTCTTCCTTTCCCACCATGAGACCTTGACTAGGCCACATATTACATTAGATGGTTAGTATGTGTCAAATATGTTCCACAAACTGCAGACTGGTACAGCTCCTCTGGAAAGCAGTGTGAAGAATCTTCAAAAAACTAGGGATGAGCCCATCCTATGATCCTGCTATTCCTCTCCTGGATATTTTTCCAGGGGATTTAGAATCAGCACACTACAGTGACACAGCGAAATCTATGTTCATAGCAGCTCAATTTACAATAGCCAAATTATGGAAACAACCCAGATGCCCCTCGCTGGATGAATGGATCCAAAAACTGTGGTACATATATACCATGGAGTTCTACTCAGCAATTAGAAACAACGATATTGCATCCTTTGAAAGTATGGATGGCTATGGAAGAAATTGTGCTGAGTGAAATCAGCATAACCCAGAGAACCAAGGGTTGAATGTCTTCACTCATCTGTGGAGGCTGGAGCTAGACCTTGGCCATGGAGAAAAGCAGTTAATTCTCATGTTTTAAATCCGGATGAGGTGTAATTTCATACCACCTAAGGCATTTGTAGAGATGTATTGGGCAGCGGGGGAGGGATAAGAGTGGGTAATTGGGGGGGGGTTTGGGGGGTAAATCTAATTTTCAGAATTTATATATATTATTTTATTAGAAGCTTGTTTGATTGTTCAACAAATAAAGTTCTGAATAAAATAAAAAAATATTTTCCAGAGCTTGCACTGTGCTCT
>PVKS010032306.1:0-22667 GCA_004027875.1 Aplodontia rufa | reverse complement strand
GTAGAATTGGAAACTAATCAAAACTTTATATAGTGTTTTTAAATGGAAGGTCATTACCATTTACTGAGTCATGAAATCAGCCCCATCAACATTTTAAAATGAAATATACCATACAGAATGAGTAAGCCTTTTTTAGGTAAAAGTGTTTACTTATGTGTAAATATCCATCAGTACATGTGTATAGGTTGTGACATATTTTATCACATAATTTCCAGTTGGAAACATGCTAAAGCCACCACATCAAGTTACTTGAGATTATTATCATTTTTACAAATGAGACAGTCTGAAAGAATAAAATCTAGACTGTGAGCCCACCTTGTCTGGATGCCACAGCAGTTTGCTCCAGTGGGGTTTGATTCTGCCCACCCAGGGCCAGCCAATGTGCAAGGTTATTAAATAATGTTCACGTCATCCTTCTGTGATTATAAATATCTGGAAAATATTTCCATTTGGCAACAAATGCCCAGTTTACTACACTACTGTTTTCTGTTCACAATAGATTTTGTAGATGGATTAGTGATTTAAATGAAAAAAATTGATCATGAAAAAAGGCTGTTTTTTAAAAAATTTCTAGAACCATAAAATATAAATGAGTATTTAAGAGATTCAGAGAATAGATGTACAACATATTAATGATTTCACATGCTAAAATTTAGTTGAGTTCTTAATACACAGGAAGAAAATCATACTTCAAACAAATATGACTACCTAAAATAAGAACTTCCATTCTGTTATTTCGAGCTAACAAAATGTAGTATTATAATATGAAAAACTACTATCTGATGATTTTCAAAAGATTTAAGTCTCTATAACTGCTTATGGTCAATAAATGATTTTCTCTGTGGAAATACAATTAATATAATAAATAATATATTTGATCTTTAGATTTAAAAAAATCATATTTGTAGTATTTATAGCATTTGCTCTTTCCATTCATAAGAATTACCACAACACCAACTTGGTTTATCTATATGGTCAAAATGCACCAAGCCAACACTGAGTTTAACGGATTACCTTTTATTTTTTCTTTTACCTATAAGAAGTCACTGCCCAAAAAGTTAAATTCTATGTGGAAATAACTACATGAATCCAATGTAGAGTATTATAATACAAATTGCTTGGATTCTTCAAAAATTCAGTATTATAAAAACAACAACAACAAAGACAAGCTATAACTAGATTAAGAGAGACTGAAGAGAAAAACCCACTAAACATATATGGAAGTTTTGACTGGATTCTAAAGAGGAAAGAAAAACAATAATAAAAGATAATCATTAGGGCAACTAGGAATATCTGAATATGGGTTGGCAAAGATGATATTAAGGAATTACCATGAATTTTTTTAGATGTAATAATGGTGTCATGTCTGTGCAGAATGTATTTATTTTTTGAAGATGCATGCTCAGGTATTTACAGGTGAAGTGTTAAGATGCCCATAGCTTTAAATGGTTTAGGGGAAAAAAACAAAGTAGATTTTAATCTGTTGCTTTAGACAAATATCAAACACACACACACAAAGGTACACAGACACTCTGATGCTGGTATCTATAGAAACGGGATGTGAAGTCCTCATGGACACAATTTCCCTTCATAAACCAGATTATAGTAAATGCCATTTATTATTGGGGACTTTCTAATCTAACACCAAGATTTAATATGTTAAATGTTAATATGTTATACTCTCCACATAAGAGAATATAATTTAGCTGCAACATAAATGAGGCAGAACTAAATACCGAGATACAATTGTTTCTAAGAAATTAAGTAAAAAAGGAAATTACAAAATGGTATGAACAATAGGATTTTAAAATTTGGTTATCTTTTTTTAAAAAAATGGAAATTAATAAAACTATATCAAAGATACAAAGAATAGTAATCACATACTCTTTTCTTAACACAGAGGTCATGGTTTTTTCACTCAAATTCAGTGTGTCTTTGTTGAATCTTAATAGTTGTTAGAAATAAAATTATTAAAAATCCTGAGGTGCTGTAAGAAAATCAAACATGTACCCAAAAGTGGGTGCACAAGACAGATTTTACTTCTGCAGAATGGTGCACTCACAAAGGGGATCTGATGAACAAGTACCCTTGAACTGGCAGTCTGCCTGCTTATATCTCCAACCTGAGGCAATCCTGCCCTTCATTCTGATTGGAGGAGCTCAGGGGTACAATCTGAACAACTGGCTAATATAAAATTGGGATGGGTACAGAAAAGAGCTATGGGTATAATAGGATATGTGATAAGGATTATCTCTGAACATTACAATGCTCCTGACCTAAGATGGCTTCCTTTTATATGTGAACCTTGAGACTACATTCTGAAAATGGACCATCAGACTTCTTATTTCTTACAAATCCCCCCTTTTTCCTTTTATATATTTGGTACCATTTTCGTTATACCCTTTGATATTGCAATCTATTCTAGATATGTTAACTTTTTGAGGTAAAAATTAGTCACGGTAATGAGTTCCCCTTTTTTAGGAGTTCAGATAGCCATCCCAGTGATCAGGAGCACTTGGTATGTTCCTTTTCAGCTCAGTTGAATCTTGGCTGCTTTCCAGATCTTGTTTAGGTCATCAGGCTGGAAGTGGTGAATTGCAAATTCTAGAAGGGAGGGAGGGCTCAATAGCACTTCATTCTAACCTTGCCAAAATAAATAGGGCACAGATAGGTCTTAAATTGATTCAGAACACATTTGTGTATTAGGCACTCTTGTCTTGGAAACTTACCTTTATAGCTGTAGCCTTAATTACTTTTAATGGGGCCAACCCAAGTATATATCTTAAATTACCCCAAAACATCCATTGTCTTTTAAATGTCTATGATGGCATTCTTTGGTTTTAACTCTCCTGCCAGGTGTTTAAGACCAACTTGAGCAAAAATGATCTAGTTCCAATTTACTATTAGAGTCAGCAAGGATTGTTAGAGGGTCACTACTGGGAATTCATGAGAAGCCCTTTAGTTCCTCTAGTTTCCTTTATCAGTACCATCTGCCAGGATGGGTCAAGGTCTTGCAAATCACATGTGGCTTTTCTGAGAAGCATTAGAGACATCTTCCTTTGCAACGACCCTCTTTTTTGCAGCATGTACACTGGCTGGCTTTCCTGTTCTCTAAGGTCCTCACGAACTATCCGAGGAGTTTGGATGACATAGAGGTGCAGGGCCTATAGCGGTGTCCCTCATTCCCCTGGGATTTGGCTGACCATAAAGGGCAACTGCCAAAATATTGGCCACTTTTCCTTGGCAGTTTTATTTCCCTAACTTTAATCTCCAAGTTTTGGTTTTAAACATCTAGCAGGCCAGTTTCACTAGTTTTTGAAATGGGTTAACCCTTTTATTTCATTATAGGTCAGTAAAAGTACTAGAAAATAGCATTGTTTCATCTGTCCTATAGGTGATAGTTTAACTCAGGTTTCTCTGTTAGAAGTAGTACTTCTGTAAAACATAATCAGGCAACAGTTACAAAATTTAACAGGAAAATACAAAATAAGATTAATAAGACCAAATAGCTTTTGATCCAAGAAACATAATTTCTGTAACAACATTAATATGACTTTGGTGCCTATTTTGCCTCCACGAAGATCCGTAAATCTATCCACTCAGTCACATGAGACTCTTTTGAAATTTTAAAACTTCCTTACAATCTTACATATATTGAGTAATTAATTTTGTATTATATTTCTTTATTATTTTGAGATCGCAGAAATCTTTATAACGAAAATCTATCCTTTGAATGTAACTTTAATGGAGTTCAAGTTTAGCCTAGTTTGCAATCATCCTAACATGGAGTAGGGTGAGAGACAGAGACTTATCTCAGGTAAGGTGGGGGCTCTTGACTAATAACACAATATTTGAACCTATAAAACTTTCTACATTTCAACCTTCAAGCAATTCAGACTCTCCTTATTACAGATTATAATGGGATATCTAATCACAAAACATTAAATGATATAAATAGATACCCAACCAATTTTGTTGTTTGTAATCAAGTCTGAAAAGAGATTATTGCTGTAGACAACTTTAGTTTGGAACCACCAACTTGGTAAAGTGTTCTCTTAAGTTTTACAACTGAAAAAATTGTTACACCTTGGAGGGCACGAACACACCTAACATACAAAGAAGCCTACAATATCACAATTACACTGATGTCCTTATATTAATTAAGTTTAACCTTTGAAGAAAAATTTAGATTCCAGGGGTATAATCTGCACAATAAGCTAATATAAATCTGGGGTGGGTACAGAAAAGAGCAATGGGTGTAATTGGTTATCTGATAAGGAGTTTAAAAACAGATT
Source organism: Aplodontia rufa (assembly GCA_004027875.1). Lineage (NCBI taxonomy): Eukaryota > Metazoa > Chordata > Mammalia > Rodentia > Aplodontiidae > Aplodontia > Aplodontia rufa. The sequence goes on along the minus strand of PVKS010032306.1, from coordinate 18,372 downwards.
ATCTCTGACCACATGGGTCCTGACATAATAGGACTTCCTTTTATATGTGAACCTTAAGACTACCTTCTGAAAATGGACCATTAGACTTATTCTACACATACATAAACACACCCATACATGCATGTCTAAAAACTTTTAGTTTTGCATGGTTTTACATTTTATCTACGTGCTACCACTCTAGTGAGACAATTTTTTGCTGAACACTGAGATTTACCTATGTAATATGTGTTAACTTTACAGAAGTTCTTTGTTTTAGAAAACAAATCACAGTTGATTACGTAAGTTAGAAATATCTTTTTCCTATTTGTGGCTTGTCCTTCATTTTATTTTAATGATATCTTGTGATGAATACTGTTTTGATATTTTCATGGAGTTCTTACACATTAAAAAAAACCCCCAAAACATAAAACCAAACACACACACACACACACACACACACACTTTTTGTTGGCCCTGGGGATTGCACCCAAGGACCTGCTCACACTAGGCAGGAAATGAGGTACATTCCCAGCTCTTTTTATTTTATTTTAAGGCAGGGTTTTATTAAGTTGCCCAAGCTGGCTTTGAGCTTGAGATCTGCCTCTTATGCCTCCCTGGTAGCTGGGATTATAGGCATGTACCACTGCATCTGGTAAAAAGCATATTTTTTCTTGCATGCAGTGAATATGCTTTAAAAAATTTTACACACACCAAATAAATAACTATGCTAATTCATGGGTTATGGTTTTTTGCTTTCTGTACCATCTAAGTCAGTAAAGTCTGAATATTTAAAGCAGCATGTATTAGTTTATTATTAACCAAGGAACCTTCTAAAGATAAGTTTCATGGTATTCATGAACATAAAATTTTATTTTAATGGGAATTTTTCTTGGAAGAGGATCTATAACTCTCCCTAGATTCTCAAAAGGGTATGTGACAAAATATTAACACAGCTCAAAGCAGTTCTGTGAAATGTATAGTAAACTGAACGTTTAGAGGCCTAAGGCTTCTTGACGTTCACAGTATGACTTTACGGAATTTATTTAACCTCTAGGTCAGTTTCACAATATGTGTAACAGGATTAATAAAAATAAACCTCATTCTATAAGTTGTGCTAAAGATTACGCAAAACTGTATCTCGTATTTCGAATAGGGTCAGACTCATTGAAGTGCCCCAAAAGTGCTGGATGTGGTGGTGCACACCTGTAATCCCAGTGACTTTAGAGGCTGAGGCAGGAGGATCACAAGTTCAAAGTTAGCCTCAGCAACTTAGCGAGGCCCTAAGCAATTTAGTGAGTCCCAGTCTCAAAATGAAATGTAAAAAACAGGCTAGGGATGTGGCTTTAAGTAGTTAAGCTCCATTGGGTTCAATCCCCAGTTCAAAAAAAAAAAAAAAAAAAAGGGACTATGTTTCAGATAAAGACTATGTAAAAAAAGATTCAATACTTTGAAAAAAAATTGTTTTTGAGGGGAAAGAGTGCACAGTAATCATTCCTCACTCAGGCCCTAGTGTTAAGAATAGATCCTTATACTTATGAAATAAGCAATTGTAATACTGCTACAACAGAATAATGAATCTTTGTAAAGTTTCTCTCTAAAGTGTTTACTCTAGTAATAAATGTGTAAGTTTCAGGGACATTACAGAATACTTGCAATAAAACATTTCCTATTACTTTGTTTCTCTGGTACCCCATTCTTATCAGAGAACATAAATGATAATATCAGAAACAGCTGCTGTTTTTGGCAAACGGGTCTCTTCATGTTTGCTGATAAAGATCAACTATTATTTAGAACAGAATTTGAATCAGTTCAAACAATGTATTTAGAAGAGATTCATTTGATAACCTTGATATATTAAGGTTGGAGTGGTTTAATTTTTATTTTTAGAAAAATGAACCAAATTCTTGAAGGAGGTCTTCAATATTGTGTGTGTGTGTGTGTGTGTGTGTGTGTGTGTGTGTGTTTTAAATATCTACTTAGGGAGCTGGAGCAGTGGCTCAGAGGTTATGTGCTTGCCTGGCATACGTGAGTGCACGAGTTCAAACCCCAGCACCACATACACAATGAAGTCTTAGAGCAAAGAAGTACACATGAAAAACTGAAAAAAAAAAAAAAAAAACCTGTTTCTCACTTTTTCTCTGTCTCTCTCTCTCTTTAAAAAAAAAAAAAAAAGAAATCTACCTAGATAAAATTCCCACAGACAAAGATTCTGAGCTTTGTATTTCTGAGAACTCGCGTACTTGCACATGCTGGGCAAGTGCTGTAACCGCTGAGCCACCACTCCAGCCCCCCTTATGGAGTTTCTAAAAGAGAGACTTCAATAATGTATGTTGAAACTTTTACAAATAAACACTGATTTCATTAAGAATTCTCTTTGTTAGTTGTTAAATCTTTAACTGAAAGACATCTATCAATTAGGGATAGTTTGAGAACTTAAAAGCATTAGAATAGGTTTAAGTTCTCTGTTCTGCTGTCCCAAACATTACTATTTATTCAGCAGCACTCATTTTGTGATAACTACTATTTTAAGCACTGGAGAAATAACAATGAACATAATAAACAAAAATCAGTGCCCTCATGCAGTTTATATTCTAGTTTGGGATGACATAATAAAAACAGAAAGTAAACGATATTTTTGCAGATGAAAGGTCCCTGGAGAAAAACTAAGGCGGTGCAAGTGCAAAGAGGAGTATTTAAAAGTTGTAATTTTGAATACAGGAGGCCCCACTAAAGAAATCAGAGAACAGCTACGCAAAGATGTGAATAAAGTTAAGTATATTTATTTACTTATTTTTAGAGAGAGAGTTTAGAGAGAGAGGAGAGAATCAATTTTATTTATTTTTTCATCTGGTCATTTTTTATCTGACACTTAGTTGTGTACATGGTGCTGGGGTTTCAACCTGGGCCATCGCAAATGCCAGGTAAGCACTCTACAGCTGAGCCACCTGTCCGGCCCCAAAGTTAAGTATATTTAGAGAAGTAACTTCAAGGAAGAGATATTATGTCTGGGGGCAGGGGGATAAAATTCCAAACAGAGAAAATAGTTACCCAATCCAAACCCTAAGACTGGACTATGTTGTGTAGTGTTTAATGAACAACAACAGGCTAATGTGGCTAGTGCAATGCATCAGCATGGGAAAATAATAGAAGGTCAGAGACATGATGGGGGGCCAAAGTATGTGGGCCCTAGTAGGTCATTAAAGGACTTATGTTACTTCTCTAAATGAAGATGATACTAGATAACTGTGAGAAGAATGACAGGACCTAATTTACATTTTTAAAGAATTGGAGCAGCTCATGTGTTGAAAAGAGGTGGTAGAAGGAAAAAGAGCAGAAGCAGGGTATCAGCAATTGGAATAACTCAGGTAAGAATTGACAGTATTTTGTACCAGGATGGCTACAGTGGTGATGGGAAAAAGTGATCAGGCTGTGGATATATACTGAAGGCTGAATGAAAAGGTTTTCCCAATAGACTTGATATGGGGTATGTTAGAAAGAGGCAGCAAGGATGAGTCCAGTGTTTTCAGAGGAACTAGAAGGATAAAGCTGCCACTTAGTGGGATAAGAGGATTATGGGCTGAGGAGGTTTAGAAGGAATGGGATGCAGTTTGAGAAACAGTCTGAAATGTCTATCAGACACAGACACAGAAGTGAAGATAACTAATAGCCAGTTGAACATGTGGTTCTGGAACTCAGAGGGTAGTCCAGCACAGAGACATTTCAATTCATTAGGATATAGAGTTGTTAGGCTGTAGGTGTTAAATGAATGGATGGCCTTAATGTAAAGCCATCCTTGAGGTTCATGCTACAGAAGCACTTGAGTGTAGTGGTCTTATTTAAAACATTTCAAAACTTTGGTTCCCAGAATAATGCCTGGCAAAGCAGAAGCTTGGAAATAATTATTGAATTTAATGAATGAATGAAAAGAATTTGAGATCTTAAGGCAATTTTCAGATAATTTCCCTTTGACCTATGATACAACACTTTCCCTTTCAAATGCCTAATAACCCATCAATCCCAGTACAAAGAAGTGAGGAGGCAGGCATTCTGAGTGGGCTTTCAAGTTCTAAAAGTAAAATAATACGCTTGGTTTGGCCAGTGAATATGTGGCTAAAGGCCATGTAGTGGTATCTTTCTAGTTCTGTTAAAAATAAACAATCTAATAATAAAGAAGTGGAAAAGTATCCATGGAGTCAAGGATTATATATTTTATAACAACTCATCAATAGATCAGCCTTTAAGTTCCTTTATTTGGCTGCATCATGGTTGCTAGAACTGTGACAACTATTTGGCAGAAACAAGAAAGAGGAAACAGGGCTAGTTCTCAGAAAGAATGTTATAATCTATGTGATGTTCCACAGCCAAGATCTCACCTTTACTTGGTGTATTTATGTATCAAGGCATTATATTACTCTCTTATTACTATGTATAGTGATTCCAATTAGCAAAAGCATCAATTTGCCTAGGGCAGGAGATCTCAAGGTTTTTTGTTTTCAGGACTTTTTTACACTCTTAGAAATGACAGAGAACCTGAAAGACCTTTTGTATATATGAGGTATACCTATTAGTATTTACCATGTTAAAAACTTAAATTGCTTTGACTTCATGCACCTTCTGATACTGTGCTTGTGACAGTAAGGGATATCCAGAGTGTATGCTGTGAATTGATGTACTAGGGAAAGATTAGGATTATTATAGCAGGACTGCAAGAGAATCAACACTGAGCTTTTGACCTCCAAATAGCAGCTTTTGAGTCTCTATTGGGGAAAAAAAAGTATAGAAACATTGTAATGAGAGGGAGAGAAGATTCCTAAATTTCAATAATTTAACTTCCATATTGAATGGAAAACTTAAAGGTCTGAACAAGTTTTACTTTAAATGACAGGTAGAAAAAACTCAAGTCAGGATGTCAGGCTCCCTAAGAAGTTTTGGGGCTAGTGGAAATCAGAGAGGACAAGAGGAGATTTGAAGCCACTTTCCTACACTAGTTTTCCTGGCCTAAACCTTAGTGTCCAACCTAAAGGGGGCAGAGCAATGAGAACACAAAAACTAATGACACTAAAGGGAAAACAGAGTACATTGAACAACCAGACCCTGCTTTCTGATGGAATGCAAGGAGAAGCCTTTCTTTTAGAATGATAGGTACCTATAGGGGTTCTTGCTTATGTGTCTTTTTCTAGAGAATGTTGGAAGTTCCAACCTATTATTTTCAAATTGACTTTGACTTTTCATGTATAGAGAAGGAATTAAAAATCCACATGAAAGGTTGCCAATTTGAGGGCCAATGGACCTTGAAAGAGACAATTCTAGTACAAGTAAAATAAATTGTATGGCAAAAGATGGGCCATAAACAGCCTAAGGCAGAGGTATACGATAGAGATGGCTTTATAGGAATCCAAAAACAACAGAGATTCAAGACAGAGTTAAGTTTAGCTAGATAAACTACTAGGCTCTCACTGAGCCAGGTAGAAAGGTCAGCAATTGCTGGTCCCCAGCTAAGAACTTCAGGAGTAAATGCTAGCAGGCCACCTTTGTGGCTTTTGTGTTAGTATATCTTTATCCTAACACAAAGATCATCAATGTGATGGCACAAGGAACTCAGGGTAATACAAAGGCCCTTCATCCAGTTCTTTAACATGTAAACCTATTCTTAGGCTCACACGACTCCTATTTTTGTTAGGAGGAGGAGGAATGTGGAAAGATCCACAAAAACTAAAAATTTACCCAATAATACACTAAACGCCTAATTAAATGCTCACGTTATTCCCCCTTCCCTGCATTTTTTGTGAGTTGCTAGGGATCAAACCCAGGGCCTCATATCCTAGGAAAGCCACTGCCACAGAATCCCATCCTCAAGGTAAATTGACAAGATTAAATTCCCTTTCTCCCACAAAAGCCCAAGATACAGAGCTGCTATCTATCAATTTTAGAAAACACAGAGACTACCTATCATATGTACATATATCTTATAAACTGTTAAAATATTAATGCCACCACATATAATATTTTCAAGTAACTCTACCTTTATTTAAATGTAGTAAGTCTCTTATTTAAATGAACATTGATTGGGACTGGTCCTTTTATTTAAGACAAGCCTTTCAGAAGACAAAAAGACCAACACAGTCTATGAGGGAGGATGCAAGTAAATCGTAAGTTAAGGAATTAATTCTTCCCTAGCAAGCCAGGAATTAGAAGACCTGTGATGTTGAATAAGGAATACTCAAAGGGCGGAAGCAGTGGCTTTGCGGTATTGTGCTTATCTTACATGGGCAAGGACCTGGGTTCAAATTGCAGCACCACATACACCACTAAGTTGCAGAGCAGTGAAAACCGGATGAAAAATGGTTGATTCTCTCTTTCTCTCTCTCTCTCTTTCTTAAAAAAATAAAAAAGAATACTCAGGACTATCAAAACAGAGATGAATATCTAAATATACAACTAAAATATCAAAGACAAAATTCAACTATATCAACAATTTAAACGCAAAAAAATACAACCATCAAAAAATATTTAAGAACTTGTTTATCATCAAAAATCTTTCATATAGCTGCCATGTTTCAAGCATGACACAAAACAAAGACACCATCAAAGAAAAGATGAACTCGACTAATAAATATTTAACACTTCTATATAGAGAAAAGAAAAAAAAACTTGATACAAAGTAAAGCATTATGCAACATATCTATCTCTCTATATATATCTATATCACATATCCATATATATTTACTTATCTATCTATATATTATGTTTCACAACGTAGGATTTATTTCCTTCAGGTACAAACATCTTTTATAAATAAATTTTTAAAAAAGAAAAGAAAAAACCTTAACAGAAAAATGTGGAGGCAAGGCCAGGACATGCCCAAGGAGGACCCTGGACTAGAGTAGTCCCTGCCCAGCCTAACACAGGCCCAGCCAGGCCTCTGGTCCAGGGCCCAGTATGTACCCAGAATACCTCTGAGGAGGACCTGTGCCAGGAGCTGACCTGTTAGCTAACATATGGGCACAGGAATCTGGTACCAGGCCTGCAGGTGCCCAAGATACTTTGAGGACCCTCACCTGAAGCCAATCACCCACAGCGAACACCTGTCAGGTCCAGATATATTAGGCCTGTACCTGCTATCCAGAATCTTAGGTCCCATCGCAGCACGCAGGCACACCCATTTGAGCCCAATATGTACCTCTGGGATCCCAGGCTCAGCAGCGCTCACGCACCACTGTCCTTCGACAATCCAACAGGCTGCCCCACATTCCCAATAGATTCCAGACGCATTCCCTGCAGCCTAGATCCAAAAGTTGCAGCAAAACGAGGCTCAGGCTGAAGCAGAATCAGAGGGGTGGTATGTAATCCAACCTTTTGACCTACAAGGAAGAAGCACTTGGACATCTGCCTTGCTTCACTGCATGGAACCCCAATTGAGAGATTCAGAAGAAACTCTTAAAAAAATGAGGAATCAAACGAAAAAAAGTTTACTTCAAACCCATAACATCTCTACCAAGGAGCCCATGGACAGGGAGTGGAATGAAAACTTAGAAAAAATTATCAACTAACTGATTACTAAAAGCAACAATGAACTAAAAGATTTAATGAAGGGTCTAAGTGAGAAAACTCAAGGGATGAAAAACTCTATTATAAAAGAAATAGACATACTGAAAAAGGAAGTAACAGGGCTTAAATTGTCAGTCAATCACATCAGAGGAATAATGGAAGAACATAACAATAGACTAACTTCTATAGAAAACAGACCCTCAACTCTTGAAGAAAAAAATTCTGACAAAGGACAGGCTAAGTAAGCTTGAGCACATGGAAGATAATAAAAGAAAACCCATAGAGATGAACAGAATTTTCAAAATGTCTGGGATGAAATAAGAAGAAACACTCTAAGAAAAATTAGGATACAAGAAGAAATCGAAACACAAAGAAATGGCATAAAGGACAATCTAAATAAAAGAGTTGAAGAAAAATTTTCCCATATTAAAATAGAGTTAGGTATGTTCATCCAGGAAGCATGGACACACAATAGGACTAATCAAAAGAGAAGCTCACCAAAATATATTATATTTAAAATGTAAAAACAGGGAAATCAAGGACAATATTAAAAGCTCCAAGAGAAAAATACCAAATCACATTCAGAGGCAAACCAGAAAGGATCACCAACTGACTTTTCAATTCAGACCCTAGAAGCAAGAAGATCCTGGAAGGTGAAATTTCAATCTCAGAATGACCACAATCTATAGCAGAGAGTACTATACCCAGCAAAACTCAGCTTCAAATTTGAAGAGGAAATAAGAACATTTCATAAGATATAAAATAAAATTTGCAGTATTCATGAACAGAAAACCAGCATTACAAAGAATCCTCAAAGATAAACACCAGCTAGAAGAACAAGCAAATAATCCTCAAAACCCACAGAGTAAATTTACTAAAAAGTACATACTATCAAAAGACAACCAAGGATTAGAGTGGTGGCTTAACAGTTATTGCACTTGCCTGGCTTGTGTGAGAACGTGGGTTTGAATGTCAGCACCACATACACAATGAAGTGTTGGAGCAACAAAAGCCACATGAAAAACTAAATAAAACTGGTTCTCTCTTTCTATCTCACTGCCCCTCTCTCTTAAAAAAAAAAAAAAAGACAATCAAGACAGCATAGAACTCACTAACAAAACACAATGGCTATGAACCAGAACCACATAACTATCCTAACACTGAATGTGAATGGTTTCAACACACCAATCAAATGGCACAGATTAGCAGACTGGATGAAAAAACATAATCCAACAGTATGCCGCTTACAGGAGACACATCTCACAGCCAAAGGAATGCACAGACTGAGGGTGAAAGGATGGGGAAAAAAATCTATCAGGCTTACAGCACAAGAAGGCAAGCTGGTGTTGTAATACTTATATTCAAGAAAGTAGATTTAAATGAAAAGTTAATCAGAATAGACAAGGAAGGCCACTATATCATAGTAAAGGGAACATCAGGAAGATATAATCATAGTAAATATCTATTCTGCAAACACCAACACTCCTAAGTATGTGGAAGAAATACTCCATGCCATAAAACCACATATAGACCCCAACATGATAATAATGTGAAAAATTAATACTCCTGTAATACCACAGACAGATCAGAGCAAAACAACAGTAAAGAGAACTCCAACTTAGACAACTCCATCAAACAAATGGACTAAACAGACATCTATAGAATATTCCACCCCAAATTGGCTGAATATACCTTCTTGTCAACAATTCATTGCTCCTTCTCCAAAATAGATCATATATCTCGTTCACAAAGGAAACCTCAGCAAATATAAAAAAGTAGATATTATCCCATGTATTATATCAGACCATGATGCCATGATCGTAGCAATCAACTACAAAAATTATAGCAGAAAATACACGGAGATTGAATAATACCCTATTAAATGAAGAATGGATCCAAGAAAAGATGACAGCAGAAATCAAGAAATCCTTAGTGAATGAGAATAAAGATAAAACATATTGAAACCTTTGGGACAGCAAGAAAACATTTTTAAGGGTAAAATTTATACCACTGAGTGCCTGCGTTAAAAATTAGGAGAGATTCCAAATAAATAAGCCTATAAGGAAGAACAATCTAATCCCAAGCCAGCAGAAGGCAGAAAATAATCAAAATCAGAGCTGAAATCAATGAAATCAAGAACAACAACAACAGCAAAAGAACAATAAAAAGAATCAATGAAACATAGAGCTGGTTCTTTGAACAACTAAATGAAATTGCAAAACCCCAAGTCAATCTCATGAAAAGGAGGAGGGAAATGAAACAAATCAACAAAGATCACCAATGAAAATGGAGTAAACACCACTGACCCCATGAAAATCCAACAGATTATCAGAACCTATTTTGAAAAACTGTACTCCTCTAAATCAAATAATCTGGAACATATTGAAAAATATCTAGACATATACAACATCCTCAAATTGACAAAAGGATGTTACTGAAAGCCTAAACAGGCCAATTATAGGCACCAAAATAAAGATAACAATCAAAAGCATTCAAAACAAATCCAGGAACTGATGGATTCCCTACTGAATTTTACTACACCTATAAGGAGGAGCTAACATCTCTCCTTATTAAGCTATTCCAAGAAATTGAAAAGGACGGAACTTTCCCAAATACTTTTTATTAGGCAACCATAAACCTCTGGATAAGACATGGATAAATCATGTAAAGGCCATGTATGACAAACGATCAGTTAGTATAATACCACATAGAGAAAAACTGAAAGCATTTCCATTAAGCTCAGGAACAAGACAAGGCTGCCCGCTCTTACTGCTTTTATTCAATATAGTTCTCAAGACCCTCGCTGGAGAATCAGGCAAGAAAAGGAAATCAAAGGGGTAAGAACGAGAAGAAAAGAATTCTAAATATCTCTTTTTGTTGATGATGTGATCCTATGCAAAACTCTACCAGAAAACTGTTTGAATTTCTAAATAGATTTAGCAAAGTGACAGGTTACAAAATCAACACCCATAAATCAATAGCTTTCCTATACGCTAACAATAATAGGGCAGAAGAAGAAATCAGGAAATTGGTCCCATTCACGATATCCTCAAAAAAAAAAAAAAACCCAACAAAAAACAAAAACAACCCTTGGCAATTAATCTTACAAGGGAAGTAAGACTCTACAATGAAAATTATTGAACACTGAAGAAAGAAATTGCAGAACACCTGAAAGGATGGCAAGAGATTCCATGATCTTGGTTAGGCAGAATAAATACCAATGACATTCTCTCTCTCTCTCTCTCTCTCTCTCTCTCTCTCTCTATATATATATATATATATATATATATATGTATATATACATATATATATTTTATGTATATATATATATATTCCAAATTCATATAGAATAACAAGAAACCCAGAATAGTCAAAACATTACTAAGCAAGAAAGATGAAACAAGATGTTTCACAATACCAGATCTAAAATTACATTATATAGCTGTAGTAAAAAAACAGCAGGGTATTGTTATCAAAATAGGCTTGAAGACCAACGGAATAGAATGGAAGACTACGAGACCAACTCATAGATCCAACTTATAGATCTCTTTTTTTCCTTTTCTTTGCTTTCTCTTTTTTTGAGAGAGGAACAGAGAGAGAGAGAGAGAGAGAGAGAGAGAGAGAGAGAATGAATTTTATTTAGTTTTCAAGTGGCTTTCATTGCTCTGACAATTTGCTATGTTTGTAGAACTGGGGTTCAAACCCATGTACTTGCACATGCCAGGCAAGTGCTGTAACCCTTGAGTCAGGGCTCTAGCCCCCCCAACTCACAGATCTTTAAACATCTGATATCTGCAAAAGGGGTCCAAATATAACATGGAGGAATGACAGCCTATTCAACAAATGATGCTGGACGAACCAGCCACTTGCAGCAAGCTGAACCTAGATTCTCTCACCTTGCACAAAAATCAAATCGAAATGGAACAAGCAATTAGGAAGTAAAGCAGCTAACATACAACCGCTAGAAGAAAAATTAGGAACAACATTCCAGCATATGGGAGAAGGCAACACTCCCAAAATGAAAGAATTAAAGTTAAGAATCAATGAATAGGATGCTGTTAAACTAAAAAGCTTTTGGTCAGACAAGGAATTGGTCAAAAAAGTCAAGAGAGAACATACAGAATAAAAGATAATCATGGCCTGTGATTCCCCTGATAGGAGACTAATACCCAAAATTTACAAAGAACTCAAAACACTTAATATAGAAATCACAAGCAATATAATCAATAAATTGGCAGAGAGCTAAACAGAAACTTGGTAGCAGAGAATATTGAGCAAGCCAATGAATACATAAGAAAGTGTACAAAATCACTAGTAATCAGAGAAATGGAAATCAAAACTGCATTAAAATTTCTCCTCACTGTATTTAGATTGGCAAAGATGAAGAATAAAAATGACAACATATACTGCAGGGGCTGTGGGGAGATAGGAACACTAGCACACTCTTGGCGGTATTGCAGACTGGTACAACTGCTCTGGAAAGCAGTGTGGAGACTCCTCCAAAAAATTAGGGATCACTCCCCTGTGATTCTGGGTATTTTTCCAGAAGAGCTAGAATTGCACATTACAGTGACACAGCAAAATCAATGTTTATATCAGCTCAAATTACAATAGCTAAATTTTGGAATCAACCAATGTCCTGGATGAATGGATTCAAAAGCTGTGGTATATATATACTATGGTGTTCTACTCAGATATTAGACACAATGATATTGTGGCCTTTGAAGGTAAATGAATGGTGATGGAAGAAATTACGCTGAGCGAAGTTAGCCAAACCCAGAGACTCAAGGGCAAATATTTTCCCTATTGGTGGAGGCCAGAGGAAACCTCAGGCTTGGGTGAAAGGCAGTCAAGCTCATGTACTACACTCACCAAAGTTAAAGCAACACATAATTTAGGGGAACCATAGAAATGTGGAGTGAGGGTTGGAGCGGTGGCTCAGTGGTTATGATGCTTGCGACTCTTGCCCAGCATGCCCAAGTACATGGGTTCAAAACCTAGCACCCGCATACTCAACTAAGTGTCGGAGCAATGAAGGCCATGTGAAAAACTCAATAAAAATTGATTCTGCCTCTCTCTCTCTCTCTCACTGTCCTTTTCTCTTGAAAAAATAAAAGAAATGTGGGGTGATGGGGGAGGAGGAGGCATGAAGCTGGCGGTAGGGGAGAGGGAGGGATGATAGGGAGGGTTTTGTGGGGTGGGGAATCCACAGTGTATCTTAATCTTTACTCACCCAAGAAGTCAAATAGTATTTATGCAATCATTTAATTCTAGAAAATGCACAATTATATATATATATATAAAATTTTCTCCCCAAACAGATCTAAATGTCTCTCTCTATACATATGGAAAGAGAGACATTTAGATCTATTTTAGTGGGAGATATACATAAGTGAAGAGAATGGGGTGCGAGGGATGGGGGGTGATTCTGGGCTAGGATCAGGGGCATATCATATTATTACTACGTATGTATTTATGATTGTACAACAACATAATTCCTCAAAAAAATAAAAAAAGAAAAATTGGTAAAGTACATGAACAGGGAATTCCAAGAAAAAGAATTGTAAATGGCCAGTAAGTATGTGTAAAGTTGTTTAATATTAATGGCATAGCTCAAGAAATGAAAATCAAAACATGATACAATTTCCCTGTATGAAACTAAGAAAAATGTGAATATTGAAAATACCAAATGTTACATTTATTTTTCTGCATTTCCGAAACAACCCATAATAAATAAATATGTATTTCAGAAAATGAAAGACAGAAAATACCATATTTGGTAAGAATGACTTATTTCATAAAGTCTTTGTGGGAAGGTAAATTGGCATAGCCTCTGCTGGGAAACTACAATATTTATTAATTAAAAATAAAAGTTATGCTTGGTGTGGTCATGCATAAATTATCAAGTGGCTAAGGAGGTTGAAGAAGCAGGATCACAAGTTCAAAGCTTGCCTCTGAAACTTAGCAAGGCCCTGGTCAACTTAGTGAGACTCAAAAAAATAAAAATAAAAATAGGTTAAGCACTGCTGGGTTCAATCCCCAGTACCAAAATAAATAAATAAATAAAAGTTGTGTTTATTTAGTTATTTTAGTTTTCTCTGTATCATCTTTAGTATATTTAAGATATTTTAAAAACTATTTAAGAGAAAATATGCGTATATATCCTAAATAAAGTTCTGGGAATAACCAAAATACCTATGTTTCCACAATAACATAGAAATATACACACAGAAATATTTAACAGAACACTTGCAAACAAGAAATCTAAGTGTCCACCAAGAAATGAATAGTTAAGTAAATTATACCATCTCTATAAAATCAAATAGTACGAATCTATAAAAATCAATTATGTATGTGGATATGCTGGTATATCTGAATTAAGACAGAATCACAATTATGTACACAGTTAATTATACTTGCTTAAAATATGAAATTGACTGTAGATCTCCACAAAACTCACCAGAAACTAAACATACCATTTTGAATTGTTTTAATTTCATACCATAACCATGCTTATCTAAAATAATTCAAAAGCAAAGACTTTGTAGCCCTCTGTTCTTAGCTCCATGTCCTCAAAAATGCAGAAGACTCCCAAACTTCAAGATATGATCCTCACCCATTTTCTCTAGTTCAAGGACCAAACTGAAATGGATACCTGCACATCCCTCTATTGTCTCAAACACAGTTTATCCAAAAATCAAATTTTCCCCAATAAAGACTATCAAGAAAAAGTAATGGTCTACATGTTGGACGAGGATGTGGGTTCTGATATTTTGTCTTTGTTTTTTGAATTCAGATCCTTATTCTTTAGTTACCAAGTAAACTAAACAAAATGGTAAGGCTAATATTCTTTCTTTTGCAGGAACAAAGTAATGTATTAGGATCTGCTTTAGTGGATTGACAAGTCATTCCTGCTATGAATGGAGGGGTGGTTTGCAGAAATAAAAGCCAGACTTTATTGTCTTTAGATGGATCAATGACTAAATGAGATGATGGGAATAATGTAATGAGATTACTATTTATAATGATTCAGAGTATTAAGTAACTTGAATACTTGACATCTAGGCACAAAGCTGTAGCAGCCATTTGTCAGAATTGCCAGTGGTTATAAATACGTTCTTTCATTGTCAGAATAACAGAATTTAAACCAAAGTGGAAAAGTCAGGAAGAACCAGTGATCTGAAATGGAAAACATAGGAATCCAAAAGAGAAAATACAGAAATGATCAACTCATATGGGAAAAAAAGAAATTTCAATAATAATCTGAAAAATGCATATCAAAATCATAATTAAATATCATTTTCACTGTCTATCAAACTGGCAATAATTCAAACAAATATTATAATGAATAGAGTTGGCAAAGGTGGAAGAAATTTGTACTCTCACAAATTTTTCTGTGGGGAAATGTGGCAGTTTTTGTCTCCTTAAAATTGTTTTTGCTTGTTTTACCTGTTTATTTCATTTTCAGGAACTTTCCTTGAAGAACTTATGAGATATATGCAGAAAAAAGGACAAAAGAGGATCATCTGCAGTTAATTAAAAAACAAAACAAAAACTGGAAGCAATAGTTCAATAAAAGGATCAATTAAATAAAGTGATATAATCAAATAGTAGATGTCATTAAAAGAGAAAATTTAGTAATTATTTTAAATTTAATGAATAATAAAGAATGTAAAAAGAGAAAAAAATCTTTGCTATTGAAAAATTCATTAATTGTATTACAAATCTTGCCTTCTATATGATGTCCAACTAATGTTAATTTTTTTTAGGTGGGCATGGTGGCATAGGCCTGTAAATCCAGATACTTGGTAGGTTAAGGCAGGAGGTTTGCAAGCTAAAGCTCAGCCTAGGAATCTTAGTGAGACCCTATCTTAAAAAAATAAACAAAAACAGCTAGGATTGTATTTCAGTGGTAGAATACTCCCCCAAAATGTTTATTTTCCCATGAACTCATTCTTTAAAAAGTTTTCTATATCCTAAGGAATGGATGTACTATGGACAATGAGACTTGTTCTTAGATCAGCTATACAAGGCTCTATAATCGTGTGGGACTTCCTCATTTGTTATTACAGAGCAGCGTATCTACCTAATAACATTTATTTCATTCTGGCATATATTATGGCTAGAATTAATTGCGTCTTCCAGTAAACTAAATTCTCTTTGATGGCTGAAAGTGCTTCTTGCCATCTCCGTATCTCAAAAATGTATTCACTAAGGCTTTACAGGGAATTCATGAATGCTGAATTAACTTTAAAAATAATAAATAGAATTTTAATACTTATCATACTTTAACTTCCTAAAGATGACTTATCAAAGAGAATTTCTTTACATTTTATACAATAGATTATTTGGCTCAAAATCGTAACTCCTAGAAACACTGGCTTTAATTCATTTCATCATAGAATTTCATAAAGCAGATTTTGCGGATTGTGGAACACCCATGAATTCTTTAGAAATTATTTAAATGCAAAGTCAATATTGTTTAAGGAAGTCTAATATTATTGAATTACTGAACCCAAAGTAAGTTTCTAAAACCTCATGACAGAATTAGAAAAAAAAAGTGTGTGGGGAAGTAAGTGCACAGACAGGCACATATAGATGTGTAATGGCAATGAGATAACAGAAAAATAAGCTACCTTAAAAATGACCTTTCAAGGGCTAGAGAGGTGGCTCAGCGGTACAGGGCTTGCTTGGCATATGTGAGGAGTTGAGTAGCACATACACAACTATGTATTGGAAAAACAAAAATCAGACCAAAATAAATACATAAGCATATAAAAAGATACTTTCTCTTACTCTCCCTCTTAAAAAAAAAAGAAAAGAAAAGAAAAGAAAGAGTTTTAGAGTTTTTAAGACAACTTCCATAGCAATGTACTCGTATCTTTACTGTTCTTGGTTTCATACGACTTAGCCTATCAGTTAAGTCACATTAAAAATAACCTGCTTCCTTCTTCAATTCCTTCTTCTTTTTCCAGTGTAAGCATTTATTTGAAATCTAACAACTTAGAATCATAAAGAATTTACTGTACAAAGGACTGGCTTTGTTTGTTTTAAATCAGGAAACTGCAGAGTATATATGGGTGCTAATTTTCTTAACAGTACAAACTGTATCAAAACAATGAAAATATACTAGCAAAATTATAACCAACCCAGAGTAGAAAGAGGTTTAAATAACATAATTTTGTTTGCCTCTTCTTTCTTAAATATAATTTAAGTGATTCATCACAGAATACTTTTAAAAGAAGTTTTATCACTTTTAGCAGTTACCAGGGCTTTGTTATACATTTGGATTTAGTTCAGTGACTAAAATTGTCATTGCAAAATCAGATCATAAGCCACTGAAAGCTCAAGAGAAAAAATAAGGAGAAAGAAAAAATTAAGCATTTATCTTTGCCTGTCTCACTGTACATTAAAGAAGTGCAGGTGAATAAAGATGATGGTGGGAATATTCTTTTTATTGGAAAAAACCAACTAATAACACATACAGAGGAGTAAAAGATTAAGTGTGCACAATTTTGTAACTCCTATTGAAATAAAGGACCTGACAATGATTATCATAGCTGCTAAAACCATTAGTGAGCATTACAATACATGACCCACACTGGGGAAAACTGAAGCTACAGACCAATTTTAAAACCACAAACGAGAGAACTTAAATGATCTGTCTCCTTAATGAGCTGAAACACAGCAACACACAGGAAGTATTCTTGGCCACTGTTCCCATTCCCTGATTATACACGTTTCATTTTGGTTAAGACTCCAAATCTAAATACAAGGACAGAAGAAATATAAGGCCAGAGTAACATGCTAATACCATGGAGATACAAGCAGAAAAATCCACACAGAAATTCCACAACACAGATAATGTTTTTCATTTGTTATGGGTCTTATTTAGCTCCTGACTTGATAAGGAGAACTTAGAACAGTGGGTTATTTTCAATAGTGACCAGATATTTGATGATACTCTCTTAAATTTTTTAGGTTTCAAAATGATCTTCTTGTGGCTACTAAGATACAGATTGAACTATATGCAAATTAAATTATTTGTTTAGAATTTTGTTTAAAATTATATTGGGGGAGAAGAGACTTGTGGGTGGCTACAGAACTTAAAATTGATCATAGACAGTATTTAATATGGGGGGGAGAAGCGACTTAAAGAAGATTGATCATATACAGTATTTAATACTTTTATATTATTCTGTCTACTGCATTTAAAATTTTCTATATTAATTTTTTTAAAAAGATCTCTTGGGTACATAAGCTAATATTTCTCTTTTTTCAGTTTATCTAATTTTTATTTATTTGACATATATTTAGTGTATGCTTATTTTAAAATGTTTTTCTGTATTGGTGCTTTCTATATTTTAAAATTATTTACATATAATTTTAATTTTTGACATATATTAATTTTACAAGTTAAGGGTTTCATTTACATACATGCATATAACTGCCATGGTCATGTCCTTCTTCCTTTCTGCCCTGTCTTGCTCTGCTCCACCCATTCCAGTAAAGTCCCTCTTCTCATCTCAGGACTTTTGCTTTGTTTAGTTTTCACATAAGAGATAAGACATGTGATAATTTGTCTCTTATGTCTGACTTACTTCACTTAACATCATGCCTCCAGTTCCATTGATTTTCCTACAGATTAAATGGTTTTATTCTTCTTTATGGCTCATAGTACTCCATTGTGCATGTGTACCATATTTTATTCACTCATCTGTTGATGGGCCACTGGGCTGATTTCTAGTCTGGAGATTTCTACCTGTCTCAGTATCTTGGATTGTTTTTTCCTGTTTTCTTTGAGCAGTTTCAAAGTTTCAGGTCTTACATTAAGTTTTTTTTTTT
>PVKS010032305.1:11634-22766 GCA_004027875.1 Aplodontia rufa | reverse complement strand
GTAGACTGGTGTCATGGGAGTTGGGGTAATGTTGTAGCACAGGAAAAACTCACTGTACTAGAAATGTTCCAAGGTTCTGTGAAACAAGATGAAGAGAGAAAAAACTGTTTAGGCAGCTGTGCATCTTGTATGTGCCAAGCCAGGAAAGGGAGTTCAGACTCAATGAATGTGACTTGTGAGCACTACAGGACAGCAAGTTGAATCAATTGAGAGGGACAGAGCAATAAATGACAAAAGAAATTTGTGGATGACAGGCCTCATAGCAAATCCATCAAAGCTGTGACAAACCAACTGAATTTCAACAGTTTCAGGAAGCAGTGAACCTCGTGCTGGTTTCTGACTAGAAAGGAATGCTATGTATCCTAAAATAAAATAATCTACAACAACATGATCTCTTGACACATAGAGATCAGAACTTGGCAATAAGAATTTATCAGAAATATTCACAAGCCCTTTACATTGGCTCCATCATTTTGTAAAACACTGTTTTGGACCTCAGAATTACCAAACTGAAGAGCTGTGCTATTAGTGCACTGTGGAAAGAATTCGTAGGCTTGACTCAAAGTGAATATTTTGGGTCACTTATGTGGTTTCCACAAGATGAATGAGAAGTTACATATGAGAGGCAAAAGATTTTAAATTGACAAAAGATTTGGGGACCGAAACGTAGCAACAGGGAGGCAATTGTTCCTGCAGCAGTCACAGAAAGGAGCGCTCTGCATGATGTAGGATGGGTCTCATATGTATACTTTGCCCAGAGGCTGTGCAAATGGAAGGCCACATGTTGGTGCATAGCCCTTACACCCTGTTGATTCCTATTTAAATATACAGTTGTATGAGAACCTCACACCTAGAGATCAAAGAGTTTTCTACAGTTTCATCTAACTAAAGAGTAAAAAAATGCATCTTTCCCAACCAGTAGAATTCCCCTGAGTGGGCATTATTGGACAATACAAAAAAAAGGGAGGGCTGACATATAAGACTGGGCATGAAGAAATGAGCTATATCTAAACAACTGAGGAGTGGTTGTTAAGCAAGAGCTAGGGTTCTTTCAGATTTGTTCCCAGGACTTGAGGATGATCCCACGGGAACCCTACCACACAGTGACCACCTTCTCTCCTTTGCCTCACTCTCTGGAGGGAGTGCTTTTCCATTTGTGTTCTCTGGCTTGAAAGGTGCACGTTTCCTGCCTGAGTATCCCACAGACTGGGAAGACAGGTCTGTGCCAAGGGCCCAGAGACAACCTAACCTGCAAACCCCAGTGTCACAGCAAACAGTGCTTCAAAGGTTTCACAAACAACCCCTCAGATATCATGGATCTTTATATAATGGTGAGAGCAAGTGTTGAAAGATTGTGACACACAGCCAACTGCTGCTGAGGCTCACCAATGGAAGGAAAATCTGAATGGCAGTTGGTCTCCTGCTGGTCTTGCCCATGCACATGCTGATGATGCTGCACTCCTCAGCCAATCAGAACCCAGTAGGAGCATTCATGTGCATCAGAATCTGGCCCTGTCGCTTGGCAACCACTGTTGGGGAATTCAGAGCTACCAAAGCACAGAGCTGTGCTGTTGGGGCACTGTGGAGAGACACAGTTGGCTTGAATCTAATTATTGATTTGAGTCACTGGTGAGGTTTCTGTCCAAGCCAGTGAGAGGTGCCTCTGAGCCTTGACCTCTGTCAAAAGGAAAGGCTTTGGTGTGCTGGCTTATTATCAGGGTCTCTATGGTTCCTGCACCAGCCTGAGGATGGAGTGCCTGTGCTTTAGGTGGGGCAGTTCTTGAGGACTCCACTCACCCAGAGGCCAGGTGGGCTACAAACTGAGAGCAGGATCCAGAAATCTGTGTGTTCCGGAATTGTGTCCAAAGTGCGGCGTATGCTCGCTCGTGGCCAATGTGGTGTGAATGACAGTGATGACAACAACAGGAAATAGAGCTGGATGCCAGGGGCAAGGGG
The DNA here is from genome assembly GCA_004027875.1 of Aplodontia rufa. Lineage (NCBI taxonomy): Eukaryota > Metazoa > Chordata > Mammalia > Rodentia > Aplodontiidae > Aplodontia > Aplodontia rufa. The sequence continues at coordinate 20,810 of PVKS010032305.1, read as the reverse complement.
ATGTATGGGATTAGGGAGCATTTCCCAGACTGTGTCCACAGTATGGCCACTGTGAGTGTGAATCTCCCCTCACCAATGATGCTTGGCTTTTTCCCTCTACAATGGCCTGAGCAAGTCATATCTACAAAGCTTGGTGTGCCCCCATGCCTAGCATGTGTAGGTGAAAAGAACAACAAAACTCTTCTCCCACACATGAGGCATTCCCCTAACAGCACTTTTTGACTAGTGCATGTGATTTTAGGAGCAAAATGCGGCGCATTTTCCCTATGTATTTCAGTACACTGGGCCAGCAAACTGTCATATGCTAAGTACTGTATCATGGTATCAGAAATTGGATGAACAAATATTTGTGATGGAAGCCCAGTATCAGTGTGTTAACAGGCCCACGTATACAAGGTATGTCCTGAGGGACCTCACCAGGTATCTTGTGATAGGGGGAATGTTGATGAAAGACTGTTTTTCACAGTGGCATTAACAAGGGTTCCAATGTCGCTGCTGAAGAGGATTTTATAGAATATTTCAACATTTTCACTCATTTCCTACTCCTCTGACTTAAAAGGCTCGCTAGGTTCCAGGACATTCAGAGGAATGTTTGCAAGGAAGACAGGTTTTCCTTCAAGCTGTCAGAGTATGGTCCTAGATTTCACCTCTTAACTGCATAGCAGCAGACAGGAAGGTGAAAATTGAGAGCAGAATTGAAATTGGAGAAAGTGTCAAAGGAAAGTGAGTATCCAGAAAGTATTAAGGTCTGACTTTTCTCACTGATCATAAAAGAATGATCCTTGACTATATGGCTGTTTAGCATTTGGAGAGCACCAGCTGCAGAGGAACAAGTTTTCTCACTCAGCTGTGGGGCAATCATTTTGAGATCTGTTATGGAAAATAGAATATCTCTACATAATGAAAGCACACAGCCTCTTTTCTCATGGCTTTTTCATGGTATCTATTTTTTTATGTATAAAAATGGAGAGTCTGAATCTGTTCTTTCAAATATTTTAATGACAATATATTTCCAATTTTTGTTTATCATTGCATATTTTTTAGAAAAACCTTAGAAGTGAAGCCCTGAATAACTTGTTTCTCTGCAGTTTCTCCTCTAGAAAACTTTATATCATATTCGCCCACTATTACTCCTTTTCATTTTCTTTATTTGAAGTTTGCTGTATGACAGCACAAGTGTACAACATTTGAATATATAAGAAATGTTCTGTTTCTTTTTACATTTCTCTTTTTTGTATGATTTAACTACTTTTTCCTTTGTGAATCCTTTTTTATTCACTTTTGAATGCTTTTTTTCCTTTTTTCCTTGTATCTCTTTTTTAAGATTGAATATTTACCGTTTTTTTACTCTTTATTAATTTTTTAAAAATTTTTGAACAACAATAAAATGTTTAAGAAAATAATATAAAATGTGTATACATTTACCCCCTTAGAGTGCACACCAGTTACCCACCCTTATCCCTCCCTTCCCCTTCCAACAATATTCTAAAAAAGTATTATGTTATAAAATATTACAACTTTTCTGGATTTAACACATGATAATAGACCAACTTTCTCACTGGGTCTAGTCCCAACCTCCACAGATGAATGGAGACAATCGACCCTTAGTTCTCTGGGTAAAGCTGATTTTACGTAGCATAATTTCTTTCATAGGCATACATTTACCTTCAAATTCGCCAATATCATTGTTTCTAATTGCTGTGTAAAATTCCATGGTATAAATGTACCACAGTTTTTGGACCCATTCATCCAGTGAGGGATATCTGGGTTGTTTCCATAGTCTAGCAGTGGTAAATTGAGCTGCTATGAGCATAGATATTGCCTTGTCAATATGATGTGCTGACACTAAATCCCATGGAAAGATACCCAGGAGTGGAATAGCGTGGTCTATGGTGATCTCATCCCTAGTTTTTTGAGGATTCTCCACACTGCTTTCCAAAGGGACTATACCAGTCTGCAGCTTCACCAACAGCGTGTTAGTGTGCTTATCTCTCCATAGCCCCTCCAGCATCTATTATTGTTTATTTTCTTCATTTTTGCCATTCTGACTGGCATAAGGTGATATCTTAATGTAGTTTTCATTTGCAATTCTCTGCTTATTAGTGATTTGGAGCACTTTCTCATGTATTCATTTGCTTGATCAATGTCTTCTGTTGAGAAGATTCTATTTAGCTATTTGGCCCGTTTATTGATTGGGTTGTTTGTGTTTTTGTATTTGAGATTTTTGAGGATTTTGTACATTGTGGATATAAGGCCCCTGTTCGAGAAATCATAGCCCATGATTCTCTCAATTTCCATTGGAAACCTCTTGACTCTTTTGATTGTATCCCTGGCATTACAAAAGCTTTTTAGCTTTATGGCATCCCATTCACTGATTTTTGACTTTAGTTCCTTCTCTTTAGGAGACATGTTGAGAAAGTCTTTGTCTACTCCCAAATGCTGAAGTGTTAGACCTAATTTGTCTTCCATCAGTTGCAGTGTAGCTGGTTTAACTCCTAGCTCCTTGATCCATTTTGGTTTGATTCTCATGCAAGGAGAAAGATATGGGTCTAATTTCCACTTTCTGCAAGTAGCTGTCCAGTTTGTCCAACACCATTTATTGAAGAGGCTGTCTCCCCTTCATGTAATATTTTGTTCCCCTTTGTCAAAATTCAGATGTTTAAAGATTTGAGGGTTTCTTAAGCGTAAATCCAATTTTCAGAATCTTTATAAATTATATATTATTTTGTTAAAATGTGTATGATTGTTCAACAAATAAATTTCTCAATAAAAAAGATTTGAAGGTTTGTTTCAGGGTATTCTAGCCTATTCCCACAATGTCTAATTTGCTAAAATGGAAGCATTCAGGGAATATACCACAATCAATGGAAAAATATTTTTCATACTTTTTGAAAAATATAGAATGATTTTGGGAGCCAGAATTAGTGATGGAACATTTTCTCTAGATAACCCTGATTTAGTTGTATAATTCTAGCATTACTTCCTTATTTAATTCTGAATTAAAATCATTAAGAATTCAAGAAAATATAAATGCAATTCACTACTTGATCTTTAGTATACCTTTTGTAATGAAAATATTCCTACATTTATGGTTTTACTTAAGACATGCCCACCAAGTTTAAATTCATGGTAGATGTCTTAACTGAGATGTTATTTTGAGAGTTTCTGCATCTCCTTTCTTCATAATCGAGAAATATTCTTTTACTGACAGATATAAAAATTATAAATAAGATGATTATCTTAAGACTGATCTGAAATTATCTAGCACATAAATCATATAATAAAGGATGAATCAGACATAGTCAATTCTATTTCTAGAATTTATCCTACATGCTTTAAATTTGTAAACTCCATAAACAGGTGTAAAAATAATAATGAAGGCAGAAAATGTTAAGGTGAAGCTGATGTGAAGCAGGGGCTATCATCTATTATTGTTTATTTTCTTCATCTTTGCCAATCTGACTGGCATAAAGTGATATCGTAATGTGGTTTTCATTACTCATTTTATTGAGAAATTTCTTATTGAACAACCATACATAATTTTTACAAAACAATATAAAATGTGTATAGATTCTGAACACTAGAATTATCCCAGCAGTGCCCCCCCCAATTACCCAAACTTATTTCTCCCTTCCCCTTCCCACAATACCTCTAAAGAAGGACTATGTTGTATAACATTACAACTTATCTGGATTTAACACATGATAATAGACCAACTTTCTCACTGACCAGGGTCTAGTCTCAAGCTCCACAGATGAGTGGAGACATTCGAGACTTAGTTCTGTGGGTTCAGCTGATTATACTCAGTCCCTCTGGAAAACAGTATGGAGAATCCTCAAAAAAATAGGGATGAGCCCACCATACGACCATGGTATTCACCTGCTGGGTATCTTTCCAGGGGATTTAGAAACAGCACATTATAGTGAAACAGCAATATCTATGTTCATAGCAGCACAATTTACTATTGCTAGACTATGAAAACAACCCAGATGTCCCTTACTGGATGAATGGATTCAAAAACTGTGGAACATTTATACCATGGAATTTTACTATACAGCAATTAGAAACAATGATATTGAAGCCTTTGAAAGTAAATGGATGGCTATGGAAGAAATTATGCTGAGTAAAATCAGCTTAACCTAGAGAACTAAGGGTCGATTGTGAGTATCTCTTGATAAGTCATTTAGGCCATCTCAAAATTGCTGAGTCTGGGGCTGAAGTTGTGATCCTCATATCTCTGCATACTAAGCAGTTGATTTTATGATCATGTATCTACTTGTCTTGCTGTAGTATGCTCTTTATTTTCACCAAGTAATGGTATACTAATAGGAAGTTTATATAAGTGGAATAGAATAAGCATTCTGAAACTTTGAAATATCATTGAGAATCTAAGTTTGTGATATTACTTACATTTCAAATTTAGGAATGCAAATATTCATTCATAAAAAGAACTTTGATTCTAGAATATCGGGAATCTTTTCCTGTGGTTATCAGAAGTTGAAATTGACACCTGTGCCACCTTACCACTCAGCAGCAGTCCAAATCATTTACGGTTTATTTTGCATCATGTGCTTAATAATTCGTCACAGTGGTCTGGAAGTTAACATCATCCTGCTTCGGAAGCACCCTGTATGTAGAATGACATGATTGTGCAACCACCTCTGAAGCCATCTTCATTTCTATGTCACAATATGAAAATACCTGAAAGAACACAGCTTGAGAGTTTTCATTCAGGCAAAATGAGAAATGTATCAGCTACAATTAGAAATTTGTAATCACTCATTCTATTTATTAAAGCATAGCTAATCATAACTTGAAAACCAAGTTGGTCATTGTGACTTTTTTATTTGAAAATTGGACTGGTGAACCCACAGGCAGGGATGAAAAACTTCAACATGGAATTATACCAACAGTTGAAGAGCCAGCAATCTGAAAATAATTCTATCAAAATTAATACAAAACACTCTATGAAAAGAAATTATTATCCAAAGGAGGCATATGCTTTTAAAATATTTAAAGTGCACTTAGCTGGATGAGAAAAATCTCTTTAGTTTATAATTTTTATTTTACAATCTATGAGGAAAATGCACATCAGTATTTTTATTTAATTTTGGCTGTTGGAAATCAAAGGCCTCATGACTAAGTGAAAAATTTGTAATTCCCTGCTGTATTTATAATTAATTTTAAAGCATTTAATCCACCAGCTGTAACCACATCGTTAGGTACAGTGCATGTTCTGTTGTTTGTCAGCTCCCCTCCAAGGTTCAAAATTTCTTCTTACACTGCACAGGCTAAAAAGTTGACAAAATAAATGGGAAGCCATTGACCTGAAATTCATTGAAAAATTTTTTTCTGTTCCTTCAAAGGCATTTCTGACATGAAGCATTTGAAAAAGACACATTATTTGTCATTTTGGAAATTCATAACAGTAACAAATAACAATATCCAGCCCTGTCTATGTCTAATTTTCATACATTCTCAAAATCTAAATATAAATTAAATGAAAAAGTTAAATCATAAACTATCTTCAACTAAAATGAAAGGAAACTTTCTTTGTCATTGTCATTCAGAGCCCTTTCTTTAGTAATTTTAAGAAATAAAATTTAAATTCGAACAAAGAGTAGAATGGCAATGAACATTTTATGTTAATGTTGATTTTTGCATGGCAACATGGATTCTGTGATTATTCTTCTGCATATGAGCATTCCATAAATAATGACAACTAAATCTGTAGAACATCATCAATTACAATCAAAATTCAAATATCATGATTTCTCAAATGCAACAAAAAATCTTAACCAGATTGAAATCTACAATGCGTTAAAATTCTGTGAAATTGGGATTCTTGTGCTATTTTACTTCATCCAGATATTACTATTATTAAGTAGAAGACACAGTAATTATTAAGGAGTTATCAAGTTGGGGTTTTTTATTGTATTTGTAAATCCTCTGCATAAATTTTTTTGAGATCACTGTGGAGCACTGATTCATAGCTACTTCTTCAAATGTTGGTTTTTTTGAGTGAGCAAAGATGCGTAGAAATGCTAACCAATAATAGCTAGTAAGTAACGAAGCTTAAAGAAAGATTTAAATTTAAACTGGACTCACTGCAAAGTCCTTGATTATCCTTTCCAACCAAGATTCTCTGAGCTACTGATATACCTAAGGTGTACAGTCTTTGACTAGCATGAATGAGGTCCTATGTTCCATCTCCAGCCCAAAAATCCCACCACACCCCTGATCCCTGAAAGCAGATATAGATATTTGGAGTAAAAAACTTAAAGGAAGATTATAATTTTGTGGAAAAAACTTAGACAGTGTTCAATAAATTTCTGAAGTTTGCTTTCATTTTCATAGGATTTTTCTGCATTATGCCTGTGCTTTTTTCCATCCAGAAGTGGTGACATTCCTGATTCAAATGGAATGCAACATAAATGTCTGTGACAGTGACAACAGCACCACTCTGATTAAGGTAGATGGTAGTTGAAGGTTTCATCAGGGGATTGATTTGATTTATATTCTTTGAAAGAAAATATATTTCTTTCAAGTGTGGCTAGTTGTTGAAAGCTGTGGTCTCTACATCTCAACTTTTTTGAACTGACAATCTCTTATTGGTGCCATACTGACAGGTTGCACAGTGCCAGGAAGAAGAATGTGTCTGGATTCTGCTGGAGCATGGTGCTGATCCAAATGTGAAGGACACCAGTGACAACTCTGCTCTTAACTATGCTGTCTACAGTAAGAACACAGGTATGGCAGCAAGTCTGATTTTGCACAATGCACTCATTGAAACAAAGAACAAGGAATAGCTGAATACATTTTATTTCCTGTTTTGGACATTGATTTCTTCTAGCATTGATATAAAAAGAGTCAAATTATCCTCTTTGAAGTTCATGCTTCTGTGAGAAACTAGTTTTAAATAAGTTATATCAAAGGTTTCACTTTCAATTGTAATTCTTTCAAGGAATTACTTAAGTATAAAATTGACTTCTAAGAGCTTATAACAAAAAATTCTGAATTCAGAAATATTTTATGCTCAATTTTTTCTCTTTTGAAATAATCCTTTCCATAATGACTTTCTAATTAGAGTGAATCAACCCAGGAGAGAATAATAGTCCTTGGAAATATGCTTTAAATCATTTTTGTTTGTGTGTGTGTGTGGTACAGGGAAATATACCCAACAATGTTGTAGCACTTGCGAGATCACCAGTTCTTTGCCTGTTTGATTTTGAGACAGTGTCTCACTACGCTGCCCAGGCTGGCCTTGTGGATGTGACTCCCTCTTCTTCCCATATGAGTATATTTAAGCCTTATTATCACAATCCTATTTGGAATTGGATGAACTATGTCCGTTTCTCTTCAATATGACATCTTTATCTTCACTATTGTCTCTGAAAACTTCAAGTGATTTAGTGACTTTCATTATGGTTAAAATAAGCCACATGGATCACAATGAATTTTTTATTAGTAAACAATGTTATTTTTATATCTGACTGACAGTTCTCATCAAATTTAATGACTGGATTTGGAAACTAAAATGGAACCTGAATAAAAATATATCAAAAGTCAAGTGGGCATGATTTACAATGGTTTATCATTGTAAATAAGAACGTCATTTGTTCCCTGACCTGGGAGGATACTCCACATTATTGAAAAGTTTTGAAATGTAAATCGTGGTATCCTAATTCCTGTATTATTAGTGATACTTCAGGAAAATATTATCATTTATGGACAAAACAAATTTAAAGAGCGTTCTTTCACACTGGAAATAGAATGCACCATTAAAAAGTATTACAGTAAATTTGGATCAAGAAATTTTACATTTGGGAGAAAATATGTCTGGTAAAGTAAATATGCTTTGGAATACACAGTAAGAAACCCTGCTCTTGAGATGAGTATTTAGCCTATTCAATCAACAGAATACAAAACCCTTTTTAATGTATTTTAGGGTTCAGGGCTATCTAGGTCAAAGATGCAACCCTTCCTTCAAGCAGATCTTGGTTCAGGTGGTGAGCGATATATTTTTTTAAGTACTTGGATGAATGCTGTGGTGGAAGCCAAGTCTCTTGGAATCACTCAAAATTTGATGTGCATGTGGACAAGGCTGAATTTCATTTTTCCACTGTGGAGAGGAAAGGATTGTCTCAAAGCAAAGGAACAGCCCTTCTCTAAATGCATTTCTAAGGTGAAAGCTATGTTTTCTGTTGTTACTTAAGTTCATATTCACATTTTCATTTACAAGTCTTTCAATTCAATTGAAATTATCCAATTGTGTGAATCTAAAATGTTTCTGCTTTGCTACAGGAGGGCCTCACACCACTTTTACTTGCTCTGATGGAAATCAGACAGTGCATGGCAAAGTTTTTAATAGAGAATGGAGCAAATATGCATGCAGTTGATAACTATGGAAGGTACAGTCCTTTACTCTTCTTTCATAAACCTTGGTGGTCATGTGGAGTGGTGACAATTCCATAAGTCAGAAATATTAAATTCATGGAATGAAAAAAATACCATTAATGCTCACAACAAAGTAAACAGTTTTGACATGAAGCATGTGTTCAACCAATTATTAAGTGTGGTTAACATAGACATTATACAGTAGGATTCATATTCCATTACAATGAAGGATGCGGTTTATTATTTATAATCTAATTATTTGGCTATGCATTTTTCTGTAATTCTAAGGGATTTCATATCATTTTCATGGGTTTTGTGCAGTATGAAGTTTATTATGGTTTTAGATTCAATAATGAATTTCCTATCCTTTTCATCTAATTTTCAAATATCTTATTTTGTCTTTGCCTTCACATTCCTCATTAAGCATGAATCAGATTTGAAAATAATTTTGTGTTTTGAATGGTATTCCTGAAGAATTTTGACATCTGGTTATCCCTAAATAACTATTGACTACTTTTAGCTGATGAAGTTAAAACATCTTTATTTTTTGTAATATATCCAGAAATTATATTGAACTCAAATGGCAGAGTTAAGGAAAATAGCCTTAACTGAGTAATCATATGTTTCCCTCATGGTAATTCATAGTTATTTGATAGAAATAAAAGTAGGCTTTACATTCATCAAAGGATGATTTTAATTGTGAGCTATTTTTCTGGTGAGCTCTTTCCCTCTTAGTTGTGTTACCTTGGGAATATTACCTGTGATCAAACATGTATCTT
>PVKS010032305.1:0-11534 GCA_004027875.1 Aplodontia rufa | reverse complement strand
GGCTTAACAAGTGTAACTTAATATGATCAGTATTACTAATATTATTACTATTATAGAATAATAGCACTGGTATTATATTTTCATATTAATAGAATTATAATAGTATTAGTAGCAATAATATCAATATTATGTTTGAATCCTGAATGTCAGTTTTAGTCATTTCACCGTCCATGGAATATGAATTGCAGTCTATCAATTTAGCCAAAGGAAATAGTAGAAAACTGTTCCTTTAAATCCATTTATATTGCAAATAATTGACCTGAACAAAGTGCATTAAAACATTCAATTCTAGGGCTGCTGTCTCGGTTTAATTTTTGTGTTGCTTGTCTGTCATGTGCATGTACACAAGTTAAAACCCTAGCACCATGTACTTAACGGAGTCTCAGACTTAATGGAGTCTAAATACAATTGATTTTCCCTCTCTCTTTCTCACTGTACCTCTCTTGAGAAAAAAACATTAAATTCTATAATGTATTACCTGAGAATGAGAAGAGACTGTCTTTTCATTTTTTAATTTGAGCCTTGGATTTAATCATGAAAGATGAATATTTGAGCACTCCAGATGCTTATGTCTGTTAGCATGGGTAAATGATCAACTTTCCTGAGTCAGGAAAGACATGAAACTTTTAATATAAACAAGAATAACTAATTTCATTATCATTCCTAAAGGTGAAACTATACATCTGCTGTTTTAGAATGACCCTCATGCTTGCTGCAAGACATAAATCAAAACATATCATCAGGCTTCTTCTTCAGCAAGGTGTTGAAGTCTTGTCTGAATGTTGCTGGGGACGGACTGCATTACCTTATGCTGTTGATAATGGTGATAATCTGTAAGTGTTTACATGAGATGCTAGTTAATGTTTAATGTATGAAGCAATCATTACAATGATTGATACTTGAAGATCAGGCAAAGTTTCTGATGAGCTCTAGCATTTAGAGAAAGGCAAACTATGACACCAAGAATTCAAAAGAACAAGCAAAAATTGGAAACATGAGAACCAGCAATGTGTGTAGGAATGTCTGAGGGTTTTGTTTCCTTTTGAGGAGCAGGGGTTTAATTGTAGGGACTCAGGCAAATTCTGCAAGTGGTCCATCACAAATCAACACTACAAAGTCCTACTCCAGGACTTTGAACGTATATATCTATAGGAATCCCAGTAGCATCCATCTCTTTCCAAGTAAAACCCCAGGGTTTCAGATCTAACTAGAATCACATATATGATATTTCAAATAAAGTACTTGAGAATTCAAAGGCCACGTTTGGCAGAAAATCTTGTTTCTTTCCTATGGGAATTAGATAGACATAAAAATCATTGTTCTTGGGTTTCCCAAGATGATAAATGTTTCCTTTAGTTCAAGAAAGACAATTCTCTCACAAGTGTGATAGAGGGGAAGGACATCCTATACTGCTTCAATACTGTTGTCAAAATATTACTCTTCAAATTTGTCTTGCACTCAGGTGATGATTAGTCTTTACTACCATGTTGCACTGGTCTAGATTCTTAACGTAGTAATATAAATATAGACACAAAAGTTCTTTACTTTTTCATCAATATACTTTTATGCCCAGCCATTGTTTCCAAAAAAGGAACAATGTGCTTTGGCAATTAGTTTTAGCCACATAGCTAGTGAGCAGACTTACCCTTCTAACCTAAGGTTAACCTTAGGTAGAGTTCGTATCTTCATAGAGATAGGCATGCTGAGTTAGGGATTGAGGCACTGATGATTTGGGATCCTTCTAAACCATCAGAGAGGCTCAAGGAACATTGTAGGAAGAGATCAAACTCCACTTTCTACTCTCTCTCCAGATCTGTACCCAAAGGACTTTGTTATCTGTAAAATTTTGCATAGATTGTGGGGGATATACAATTTACTTCTCTGTGGAAGTTGCTACAATTCCATTGGTCCCTCAAGTAATTGATTTTCCGTAGTAATAAAAATCTCCTCATCTACTTGCCTGTCTCCCTCATGTTTTTACATATTTAAAAATTAACCTTATGAGGAGAATATTAGGCAGAACTTTTTGAAGTTAAAGATGAGTGGACTTTAAGACAAGTAAGCTTTAAATATGCCACAATTTCTGTATGAAGGAAAGTTTCAGATCCTGGTCAGGTTAAAATACATGTGGAGACTACGCATCATTTCAAGAAAGACCTTCTGGTATTGAGTTTGAGTAGGTAGAGGAGGAGAGGAGGGAGGTCAATCCATGAGTGAACATTTCTTATATTTTTAAACTTGGTATGACTGATCAGTTCAATTATAAGAGAAAATTGTATCATTTAAATTAGTGTGATAATATATTTACTAATAAAATGGATGAATTGTTATACAGTTGGAGTCTGCTTCTCTAATTCTAGAACTAAGGACTGAATATTTTCTGAGTACTTCAACACTGAACCAGGAGAAAATCACATGTTGATTTTTATTTGGAATTTCTGTGTACTTCACAATATGAAATCTATCAATCTACTACTTTCTTTTTACATGAGTGTGTTTTTGTAATATCCCATTAAAAATGGCTGTATATTTTCTTACCTGTTGGAACAACTTCTGAATTAAGAATACTATTCCTGAAGTCCCAACAACCTTCTTGGGCTAAGCTGTGTGGTCCATGCTTCACATCAGCTTCACCTTAACATTTTCCACCTTCATTATTATTTTTACACCTGTTGATGGAGTTTACAAATTTGAAGCATGCGGGATAAATTCTAGAAGTAGAATTGACTTTGTCTGATTCAAACTTTACTCTTTGATTTATGTGCTAGATGTTTTAGATCAGTCTTAAGATAATCATTTTATTTTCATTTTTATATCTGTCAGTAAAAGAATATTTCTCGAATATGAAGAAAAGAGATACAGAAACTCTCAAAATAAAATCTCAGGTAAGACATCTGACCATGAATTTAATCTTGGTGTACATGTCTTAAGTAAAACCATAAATGTAGGAATATTTTCATTACAAAAGGTATACTAAAGATCAAATAGTGAATTGTATTTATATTTTCTTGATTTCTTAATGATTTTAATTCAGAATTATATATGGAAGTAATGCTACAATTGTACAACAAAATCAGGGTAATCTAGAGAAAATGTCCCATCACTTATTCTAGCTCCCAAAATCATCCTATATTTTTCTAATAAGTATGAAAAATATTTTTCCATTGATTGTGGTATATTCCCTGAATACTTGCATTTTAGCAAATTAGACATTGTGGGAATAGGATAGAAGACACTGAAACAAACCTTCAAATCTTTTTTAACTGAGAAATTTATTTGTTGAACAATCATACACATTTTAACAAAATAATACCTAATGTATAAAGATTCTGAAAATTGGATTTACACTCAAGAAACCCTCAAATCTTTAAACATCTGAATTTTGACAAAGGGGGACAAAATATTACATGAAGGGGAGACAGCCTCTTCAATAAATGGTGTTGGACAAACTGGACAGCTACTTGCAGAAAGTGGAAATTAGACCCATATCTTTCTCCTTGCATGAGAATCAAACCAAAATGGATCAAGGAGCTAGGAATTAAACCAATTACACTGCAACTGATGGAAGACAAATTAGGTCTAACACTTCAGCATTTGGGAGTAGTCAAAGACTTTCTCAACATGTCTCCTAAAGTGAAGGAACTAAAGTCAAAAATCAGTGAATGTGATGCCATAAAGCTAAAAAGCTTTTGTACTGCCAGGGAAACAATCAAAAGAGTGAAGAGGTTTCCAATGGAAATTGAGAGAATCATGGCTATGATTTCTCGAACAGGGGCCTTATATCCACAATCTACAAAATTCTCAAAAATCTCAAATACAAAAACACAAACAACCCAATCAATAAACGGGCCAAAGAGGTAAATAGAAACTTCTCAACAGAAAACATTGATCAAGCAAATGAATACATGAGAAAGTGCTCCAAATCACTAGTAAGCAGAGAATTGCAAATGAAAACTACATTAAGATATCACCGTATGCCAGTCAGAATGGCAAAAATGAAGAAAATAAACAATAATAGGTGCTGTAGGGGCTACAGAGATAAGCACAATAACACACTGTTGTTGGAGATGCAGACTAATACAGCCCCTTTGGAAAGCAGTGTGGAGAATCCTCAAAAAAATAGGGATGAGCCCACCATAAGATCCTGGTTTTCCACTCCTGAGTATCTTTCCATCGGATTTAGAATCAGCACAGCATAGTAACACAGCAATATCTATGCTCCTAGCAGCTCAATTTACTACTGGTAAATCCCTCACTGTATGAATGGATCCAAAATCTATGTTACATATATACAATGGAATTTAAAATGGTAATTAGAAACAATGATATTAGCACCTTTGAACGTAAATGGATGGCTATGGAAGAAATTATGCTGAGTAAATTAGCTTAAACCAGAGAAACAAGTGTCGAATGTCTCCTCTCATCTGTGGAGGCTGGATCTAGACCCTGGCTATTGGGAAAGTTGGTGTATTATCATGTGTTAAATCCAGATTAGGTATAATATTATACAACCTAATATTTTTTAAAAGTATTTTGAGAAGGGGAAGAGAGGGACAAGAATGGGTAATTGGGGGGGGGAACTACTGGAGATATTCAGGGTCTATTCACATTTTATATTATTTTGTTCGAAAACTTGTATGGTTGTTCAATAATAAATTTCTCAATAAAATTATAGTCAATTTAATTTTAAAAGTAAGTAGATTAAATTTAGTAAATGCATACTATTACATAGTTATCTGTATCTCCAAGAAAATAATTTTGTCATCATTAACCTTACTGATCATTTTATTCCCTAATGTCATGAATTGTCTTGTTTTGTGTATCAAGTTGTTAGAATTAAGAGGTAGTATTTGTTTTTAATTCAACAAATTTTAATTTCCTCCAATTCTAAGATGACACTTTGCCTATAAGTTACAGTGATATTAGGGTAAGTGAATTTCTCTTTCAAATTTGCTAACTCACTTTTTCTGATTCACTTCATTGTACCCAGAGCTTCAGGCAAGGTGATCATACATTCTACCATTGTTCTTTCCTCTTTCCCTGTTTTTCTTTCTAGATGAGTTTAGTAGGTGAGAGAAGCAGGTCACTGGAAGCAAAACTTCTAAATGAGTTTGTTGAAATGAGAAGTGAATGAGAAATACTAGCAAGTTAGTGCAAGCCACTGAAAGAGTTGGAGTCATTTGTTTCACATTTCATATGGTTCCCTTTGTCAAGTAATGAGTGCTTGGCCCAAAGTTTCTATATTTATCAATTGAGTAATAATTCATGTACACTGACCACCAATGGTTTCATGCCCTGAATATTTCTGGAAGACTTCCACCTCAGTTCAGACCCACATAATTTTTAATTTGGTCTCTTCAGTTCTACTACTTTATCTCCATCTCTTTATTCACATACCCCTCATAGTCATTCTCCTCAAAATCTTTAGTGACCTATCTCCAATGCGTATCTAAACATGAACCACCCTTTCAAATATTAGGGCCCCAATAAACTATGTTGTGCCATCTAATTATCTTCAGTCCTTCCTTCTCTTTGCCCTCTTCTCTGGCATTATTAATCTTGTGGTATATTCCTCCTCACCTGGCTTTCACTATCTGACAAGCAACAAAATTCATTTGATACTCCTCTTCTCACTAATGCCTTTCATGCTTTTACCCTTTCTTGCCCTCTGTCAACTAACTTCAATCTTGAAATCGCCATTCATGTATTGCCTCCATAAGAGTTATCCCTGATAGCACTTTTTTGCTTTAGTACCCATAACTTAGCAGAAGCACCATAAACTAATTTAAATGACTTTTGAGGAAAATAGGTGGAAAGATTGCACATAGATGACTTAAAAGTTTATCCCTTGGCTATGGAAGAGATCAGGATGAGTAAAATCAGCTTAACTCAGATATCTAAGGGTCGATTGTTTCCATTCATCTGTGGAGGTGGGGACTAAACCCTGGACAATGAAAAAGTTGGTCTATTAGCATGTGTTAAATCCAGATAAGATATAATGTTTTACAACCTAATACTTTCTTTGGAGATATAGTGGGAAGTGAATGGGTGAGATAAGGGAGGGTAATTGGGGAGGGCACTCCTGGGGAAGATTCCAATATCCAGAATATATACACATTTTATATTATTTTGTTAAAATCTTATACGTTTCTTCAAAAATAAAAGAAGAGAAAAAAATTTATCCCTTCAGGACTGGAGCAATAAAGATGGGCATATAAAGAAATAATTTACCATTCAAGGGCTAAAGACAACTTAAACATTCATCGAGTTATTAATGTAGAAAAAAGGAAAGACATGTGTGCTTTCTAAGGAAAAATAGGAATATTTTTAAGAGATTTCACATAATTGACAGCCTTTAACGGAGATAAAAACTGTCCGATCAGTGAGTGGATGGACCCATTTCATGTGTGGAAAAATGTGCTCCAAGCTACAGGTCCTGAAAAGTGACAGTAACATTGGTTATACTAAATTATGGATAACATGCTTAGTGGGCTATTTCTTAAAAACAGTTATAAGGCAGAGAACAGGCATACATGAATCAGGAAGCATGGAGAATCGATGCTGATCGTTTTCATTGTATACTATTATTTTGCCATGACAAATGTATTAATACATGCAGTTATATAGCAGGCATGGTGGCACATGCCTGTAGTCCTTGTGGATTGGGAGGTTGAGGCAGGAGAATTACAAGTTCAAGGCCAGCTTCAGCAACTCAAAAGTTTAGTGAGGCCCTGAGCAACTTAATGAGACCCTGTCTCAAAATGAAAATAAAAAGGGCTGGGTACATAAGGTTAAGCAACTCTGGGATCAGTTATTTGTATACACACACAAACACACACACACACACACACACACACACAGCTTTTGTTAATTGTTTCAGGTAAAATGTGATGGGTCAATATATTCAGTGCATTGAATATATTCAACACATTAAAATAATTTGTTATAACTACCAAGAAAACATTTCAACTTAAGAATCTATAAAGTCCATAGAATATAACCTAGTAGTTAACAACACATGCTTGTGAATTTTGTTTTCAACTTGATAGGAAATTTTACATTTAAAGCATGTTCATCAAAAATTAACAGCTAACAAGGTGAAGTGATGTTTCTCATGCGGTTTTGTTTCTGAGTATTTGTACTCTTATGTGGGTTAAATGAATTTGTAAGTGAATTTTTGTATGTTCAGTGAACTGGTGCCTTGCTGTGATTAGCTACCCTTCCACATGATTTATTGAATTATTGCATAATTCATATTATTTCCTGAAGCAGGAAATATATACATAAATTCTTAATTGAGATAATTAAATTACTGTCAATATTTTTATCATTTTGTAGTTTCATAAAGACTGTCAGTTTTATCTGTGTTCCAAGTACTTTAGCTAAATAGATGGTTTTGTTCACAGAAGCTCAATTAACAGTGATTATTGAAGAAGAGCAAAAACTGATTCACCAGCCAGAGGTATGTTACATTTGTACTGAATATTATGCTTTAAAGTTGTTCACTTTGTTTTCATGATGTAATTTCGGCCAAATGAAATTAGCTTTCAGGCTTCCCCTTTTCTAATGAATATATTGCAATTTGTATTTAATATTTAAGCATTTTTCGTGATGCTGGGGAGTGATGAACCCAGAGCCTCACACAGATAAGGTTAGTGGTGAATCAAATACTCAAACCTAAAAATTATTTTCATTGATTATTTTCACAGCCTACAGTAACTTGTGGATAAAATTCATCACTGAAATTATGGCATTTTTCTCTATATTGAATACATTTCCATTTATATAGGCTTCTATGTGATGAAGAGTATAGGCTGAAATTTTATGATCAGGTTGTGGGAAACCTTCTCAGTCTTTGCTTCTTAGTTATCTGAAGTTTTTCTATCATTCTTTGAAGTGGTCCATGAGCAAGGAATCTAATTAAGGCCTATACCCTGTTAGCTTAAAAGTCAAGGTTAACTTAGAGGACTTTTCTAAAGTGTAGCTATTAGCTCAAGAAAAGTTGCTTTGTTGATTTGATATAAATGGATTCATTTAAGCCAACTCTCAAGTGCATCATGGGAAGAAAGCAGAGAATGAGAAGAAATATAAAAGTATATCTGAGTATGAGATTCCCAAAAGTATTCTAATCATCAATGATTTCCAACATGAATATTAAATGTTTAGAAAGCAAATATATGTGTTTCCACACCTTTAAAAAATAACAGTCTCACATGTTTTATTCAATTAGATTTTGCATGCTTTTTTAAAGAGTTGGATAAGTTTTGAAATGTAAGATTTTATCATAAGTAGCACATACCCTCAGCTAATATCTGCTTTGGTATTTGATTCCAAAGCAGAAATCGATATATCCAGTACACTAAAATTTTAACATGTAAAACCAACAACCAACAAAAGACCTGGAAATATCATTTAAAAGAATGACCTCAACTGATGCTTCCCATTGTTATTGAATCATTAAGTTGTTACCTTGACCTAATCACAGTTATGATTTATACAACTTGGTGAAGTTTATGTGACCTATTTAATGAAATGTGTGATGTAGCATGATGGAATTAATGGAGTTGTGTTCCAATCAATGGAGCCATACTTGGTGGTTCATGCCAGTCAAGACCTTTGAAGTTATCATTTAATATTTTTGTTTCTACTTCATTGTAAGTGTAAAACAGAGCTAAAATAGGTAACTACTTCCAAACCCTCCAGCTGTGCAGCTTTGTCGATAGTTATTGATTATGGAATCTGGGAGGTGGTTCATTTTTCCGAGTTGCATATGAAAACTCAGCAGTTTTATTCTGCCCCTCCTAAACATCGATAGTTTGCTTTTTATTTTCAGTGAGCACCATCCTCTTTCTTTAAATCCCCAGAATCCAAATTAGAAAAGTCAAAGGAAATAGAGGAAAGAGGAAAGCTAATGTTGCATATTTCCTGAAGTTCCATAACATCACATTCTCTATTCTGCCTGTTTAATGTTAATTCAGGTACCTTAGAAGAGTTCACTTTCCATGTTCTATAATTACTTTAGTCAGTCACATGGGAAGTGAAAATGATAGGTGGCCAAGAGAGGTTGAAATTAAAGGACTAAATTAACAGTCACCCTTTTAAATTTCAGAATATGGTTTGCTTCACTCACATCTAAAAACATTTAATTAAAGGTAATGAGGAATTAAAGTAAGCACATACATAATTTTTATGGAATGAAATCCTGACAGTTAAACTGAATCACTTCTAAACTGAATGAAAACACAAAAGAATTTTTATTGAAAATTACTAGCTCTCTTAGAATCGAAATTACAAGACAGGTTGAAGAAGAATGGATGAATAATGGAAGCCAGGAAATTGAAACATCAGGAGAACTATGTGATGGTGCTGCTACTGCTGCTGATGTGTTCATCCAAAAAGGAAGAACCCAAAATCTGACAATCAGCAGTTTGCCACCAAGGGCAAAGGTGAACATGATGGGTAAGTTTATGGATGCATTATCCAGTAGATAATAGTTGTTCACATAAAAAATGAATTCACCTTAAGGCTTTATTTATGAGTATCCAATTTAACACATTGACTAGCGTTATTCACCTTCGCATGATCAGAATTATGTAGACTAAGAAAGTGATACTAGTTATATTATTGATAAGATTATTCAAAAATTAACAACCATGTTGGCAAGTGTGAGGAAAGAAAATGCTTATGTATTATCAGTAAATGAAATTTGACAATACGTTTTGAGGGGCACTTTAGTACCATGTACCTAAATTTGCAATACATCACTGTTTTAATCAACTACTTCACTTCTAGTACTAAACCTTTCATGATCAGGAAACATAACTAACAAGTACTACATGCCCATATATACTAAGGATATTATGTGTCAAAATGGGTGACCATATTTAATGTGTAAAATATGTACATACATGTAATACATGCAATTTTTGCTTCAAACCATCTTTGACAGATGTGAGAATACCTACTCCTGCTTCTTTTTGTAGTCCATTTGTGTGCAATATTTTTTCATACTTTTGTCTTCCACATCTGAATGATACTATGACATTAGTCTCATGAAACGTGTATTTAACTGCATCTTGCTTTTTATAATTGTACTCTGGTATATGTCTTTTACGAGAAGCTGAGAAAATTACTACTCAATTTTCTTATGTGTATGTGTTTTACTTTCTGTCATTTTGATTATCTTTAGAGTTAATTTGGTCTTTCTTCACATTGAGATGATTAGTCTTCTTTTTCTTTTTATGCCTCTTCAGGCTCCTTTATTCTGGAACATTTCCACAGCATTTTTTGACCTATTATAAAATGAACATTTTTTTCAGTGCATACAATGTTTATGGTTTCTTTAGCATTGCTTCTATTTGCTTGCCTTAATGAATACATAATATTTTCTTTGCATGACGATACCATGTGTATCCACCTTTCTGCTTAAACAATTATCTCCTTTGAGTGAAATCTTAGAAGTAGGAGCACAGTGTCAAAGGGTGTGGCATTTTACCTGCTGATCTAGATGACCAAGTGGTTAGAGAATGGCTTTCCTAATTTATAATCTCACCATGAATGCATCCATGACATTGGCATCCTTTTCAACCTTATAGGTGAAAAATAAGATCTCGGTCTTCTAACAATGTTAGAAATGAACATCTTTAGATAACTTTTATTGAGAAATTTATTATTGAGCAACCATACAAGTTTTTAACAAAATAATATAAAATGTGAATAGATTCTGGATATTAGATTTATCCACAGGAGGGCCCCCAAATTACTGACCCTTATCCCTCCTTCCCCTTCCCACAATATCTCTAAAACAGTATTAGGGTGTATAACATTATAGCTTATCTGGATTTCACACATGATAATAGACCACGAGCAACTTTTTTTTGTTTTTGTTTTGAATTAGATGATCAGTGTTCTAATGATATTTATCTATTTGGGAGTATTGGGATTTTTGTGTGGGGTTGCATCCTCTGTGTGCAGTTTTCAAACTCTCAAAATTATTAGATATCATTGAAAAAAGTAAAAAGAAGCATAATATGGTTAAATGAAGTTTGAAAATTTCTTAAATTTATTATTGTAAAAAGAATAAAGATAGGTACAAACCTTGGAGTAATGAGAAAAAGAAATAACAAAAAAAATACTCATAAATACAGGGCTTCTATGCAATGAACTGATCAAATCTTTTGGCAAAGATGGATTGTAACCATTTGCAATTAATATTGGTTTACAAACATTGGTTCTGGTGCTTGGGATTGTTATATCTAACACCTTTGTGTTCCTCACTTAGCTTCCTGTGATTGAGACTATGAGGCAAATATGATTGTATTAGATCTCAATTTTTCTATCTCCCAGTTGAGTAGGATATCACAATTTGGGTACTGAGAAAGTGTGTATTTCTTTATTAGGGTTGTTTGGAATTTTAAAATGAAACTTGCAATAGTTGGGGCATAGTCCTGCAAAACTATTGAATTTTGATAGTAGATTCTTAAGATTTGATCCACACCCCCTATTATAGGATATATGCTGATCTTTGACAGGCA
>PVKS010032304.1:0-22664 GCA_004027875.1 Aplodontia rufa | reverse complement strand
AAACAATAATAGATGCTGGAGGGGCTGTGGAGAGATAGGCACACTAACACACTCTTGGTGGAGCTGCAGACTGGTACAGCCCCTCTGGAAAGCAGTGTGGAGAATCCTCAAAAAACTAGGGATGAGCCCACCATATGACCCTGCTATTCCACTCCTGGGAATCTTTCCAGGGGATTTAGAATCAGCACATTATAGTGACACAGCAATATCTATGTTCATAGCAGCTCACTTTACAATAGCTAAATCATGGAAACAACCCAGATGCCCCTCACTGGATGAATGGATCCAAAAACCGTGGTACACATATACCATGGAATTTTACACAGCAATTAGAAACAATGATATTGCAGCCTTTGAAGGTAAATGGATGGCTATGGAAGAAGTTATGCTGAGTAAAATCAGCTTAACCCAGAGAACTAGTGGTCAATTGTCTCCACTCATCTGTGGAGGTTGGGACTAGACCCTGGCCAGTGAGAAAGTTGGTCTATTATCATGTGTTAAATCCAGATAAGATGTAGTGCTATACAACATAATCCTTTTTTAGAGATATTGTGGGAAGGGGAAGGGAGGGCTAAGGGTGGGTAATTGGGGGGGCACTCCTGGGGATAATTGTAATATCCAGAATCTATACACATTTTATATTATTTTGTTAAAAACTTGTATGGTTGTTCAAAAACAAAAAAAAATTAAAAAAAAAGAACAGATGATAAGGGGCCGGAGCGGTGGCTCAGCAGTTACCATGCTTGCCTGGCACGTGCAAGGCTGCAAGTTTGAATCCCAGTACCATGTACACAACGGAGTGTTGGAGCAAAAATGAAAGCCACATGAAAAACTAAATAAAATTGATTCTCTTTTTCTCTCTCACTGTCCCTCTTTCTCTCTCTTTTTAAAATATAAGTATGAATAGATATTTCTCAAAAGAAGACATACAAATGGCCAACCAGCACATGAAAAAAAGCTCAACATCATTAATCATCAGGGAATATGCAAATTAAAACCACAATGAGGTATCATCTCACCCCAGTAAGAAAGGCTCTTAACAAAGAGACTAAAGATAACAGATGCTGACAAGAATGTGGAGAGAAGGAAACGCTTTCAACATTATTGGTGTAAATGCAATCATTATGGAAAATAGGACATTCCTCAAAAATTTAAAACTAAACCCATATGACCCATCAATCCCCCTCCTGGCTATGTATCTGCAGTTGGGTTTTTGTCACTGATCAAAATATGTGACAAGAACTACTTAGAGAAGAAAAGTCTATTTTGGGACCATGATTTTAGAGATTTAGTCCACGATCAGCCAACTTCGTTGCTTTGGCCTAAGATGAGGCAGAATATCGTTGCAGAAGGGTATAGTTGAGGAAGACTGCTTAGTTTATGGCAGTTGAGAAGCAGAGAGAGAGAGAGGGAGAGAGAGAGAGAGAGAGAGAGAGAGATTGGAGCTAGGGACAGATATAATAATCCGGGGCCACAGTGCCAGTGACCAACCTCCTCCTGTCACATCCTACCTGCCCATAGATACCAACCAGTAATCCATTCAAATTATTAATCCATCAACTGGATCAATTTACTGATTGTGTTACAGCTCTCATAATCATTTCACCTCTGAATATTCCTGCACTGCCTAACACATGAGCTTTTCAGTGAACACTTTGTATCCAATCCATAGCAATATCCAATGGAAATGAGGTCAGTATGTTGAAGAGACATCTGCCCTCCCATGTTCACTGCAACACTAGTTACAAAAGCCAGGAAATGGAAACAACCTAAGTGTCCATCAGCTTACAAATGGGCAAAGAAAATGTTCTACATATCCAGAATGAAATAGTTCTTATTCATAAAAAGAATGAAATTCTGTCATTTGTGACAGCATGTAAAGAACCAGAGACCATTGTATTAAGTTAAATAAGCCCAATACAGGAAAACTAGTAGCACATGATGCCTTTCATGTGGAATCTAAAAAAAATTGGTTTCACAGAAGTTGAAAGTAGAATGGTGGTAATCAGAAGCAAGGTAAGTAGGATGCAGGGAGGGATGGGGAAAGGTTAACCAGTGGGTACTAAGTTATAGTTGGGAATAAGTGCTGGTGTGCTTTTACACAGTAAGGTCCCTATAGATAACAGTAATGTGCTGTACATTTCAAACAGCTTGAAGGAAGGATTTTGAAAATTTTCACTGTAAAGAAATAATAAAAGAGGAGATAAATATCTCAACCTTTAAATATTATTCAATTTATACATGTATTGAAATATAGCAGAGTATCTCAGTAATATATATGTACATATAATTTTTGATATGTATCTGCCAAAAACTAAAAAAAGTAAAAACAGTGCTGTTATTTTGCATAATAAATAGCAATACTTGTTCAACATCATCTAGTGCTGCTTATATTCATTTATCTTGTCTTGAATTTCTCAAATAGTCTCAAAAATGTCTATTCACATTTGACTCTGTTCAATTTAGAATCCATACAGAGTCCATAAGTTGTATCTAATTCTCTTGTGATTGACAACAGTTCTCAATTCTTATTTATTTTCCTATACTACTTATTTATTGAAGGGAATAAAGCATCTTATGACATGACCCACATTCTCATTGTTTCCCATGGTGTTATTTCACTCGTAAGCTGGTAGTTAAATCTAGAAGCTTGATTCCATTAAGGTTTTTTCCCCAACTTTTTCCTTTCAGTGACAAGAGTACAGCATAGGAGTGTTGTGTTCTTCCTAGAGCATCACATCAGGAGGCCCACTTGGTCTGGTTGACCTGTTTTTACTGAAACTTGAATTATTAAAAGTCCTATATACTTTTACATAAAAGTTAAATTAATCACTACTAATTATAATCATTATCAAGTTAATGGAATCATTAAATGTTCTATAGACATTAACATCATTGCTTTTTACTATATCCTATAATGCACATCTTATGGTTTCAGAATAATAATACCAGAGAATCACTAAATAAGAATACTGAATCCAGTTTAGGAAAATTTTGCAAAAAATTATTTTGCCTTTAAGATGTGTGTATTCTACCAGGTATCTATAGTAAATTAATTTTTTCATTTTAGTATTGATGATCATCTGTTTTTCTCTTTGGTGTCATTGTGTGTTCCCAATTACATGTAACATGATAAAGCAACAGAATGAGGAAGAGAAATATTGCATCCATTCTTCTTATCCTCTTATTCCATCCCTCCCTCTAGGTAACCAATTTTAGTAGTTTCTAGTTTATCCTTCCATTGTTTCTTTTTGAAATTAGATGAGCAAATATATTCTCCTCTCCTACAATTTCCTATACAGAAGTGGAAGACTATTTATAGCCTTCTGCATCTCACTTTTCTCACTCAACATGTTCAGGAGATCATTCCCATATACAGTCTTTTAAATGATACTATCACAGGGGAGCATCATATAACAGAAACATAAAATCTAAGCAAAAGATGTGAACTTAAATAAACTTACAGACGTAAATAAAGTTTTTCTATTAAGAAACCTTAGGACTGACCCAGGGGTTGAGTTTTAATTGTGTTTATAAAAACAGAGCATTACAGCAAAAAAATCAGGGTTTCTCTCCATATACAAAAGTTCTTTGGGAATTAATGAGTCTTCCAGTACGTTACAGAAGATCAAGAAACAAGAAAAATGACTCATCCTGAAAAATCCATGCCATGATGCTGTGTATACAGACATTGCTCACTCTGTTTTCAAGACATGTTGGTTTTGATATTAGGTGTCCCCCAACAGCTCATGTGTGAGACTGCAAGAAAGTGTAGTGGTGAAATGATTGGATTATGAGAACTTTAAACTAATCAGTGGGTTAATCTCCTAATTGGGATTAACTGAGAGGTGACTGGAGGCAGGTAGATTGTGGCTGGAGGAAGTAGGCTATTGGAATCTTCCTTTGGGGTATATATTTTGTGAGCTGAGCTTAGTTACTCTCTCACTCTGCTTCTTGGGTGCTGTTTCCCAACTGCTTTCCTTAGCCACATCCTTCCACCATGATGTTCTGCCTTACCTTGTGCCCCAAGGAATGGAGCTGGCTGTTGGTAGACTGAGACCTCTGAGATTGTGAGCCCCCAAATAAACTTTCTTCTCTAAGCTTGCTCTTGTAAGGTCTTTGGTCACAGCTGCGAAAAAGCTGACTAAAACATTACTTCTTTTTGCTCTTGCTTTTACCATGTGTCTGTCTCTAGCACAGCAGTTCTGGTCTCCCTGAGAACCCTGCCATCTGACTGAGCTGGTGCTCCAGGTTGCTATCACTTCAAATACTGAAGATGCCCAAATAGTCTTCCCTTCCTTGTTCGTAACACTACTCAAACCATACCAGGTGATCAGTTTTTCACAGGAGGTTCTGAAGCCCTCTAACAAGTCAAACATATACTTTAAGACTAAGGTCACATCTCTTTTCCTGCCAAAATAGTACCACTATGAGCCAAGAACTTAATACTTTGAATTAATTTCCCTATCAATTGAAAGGAAGTGCTTCCCAAGAAAATTATGATTTGGGAGATTGCATTATTTTAAAATTTGGCATAAAGAAAGGCTTTTGTTATACTTTTTGTATTACATTTGTTCCAACCTGCAAAATTTAAAATCGCATGAAGTGTATTGGCTCTGTGCCAATTGTGCTATTCAAGTCTTTCAAATGACAGAATAAAGCCCATTTCTTATTATCAAATTTGAAGTAAAAATATTTAAATAAATTTCCATAACTTAAAAACAATTTATTAGACCTATATAATTTGAATCCATTAGACTTAATTTGGGGTTCTCCTGACTCTGCCCCTCAGCTTCATCAAATGTTGAAAAATGCAGAAAAGGAGGAGGGAAAAGAAGGAAATTCCTCACGTAAACAGAGTTTGTAAGCATATGTGTGGTTCTCGTTTGAATTCTGGTTTGAAAAAACTAACTGTATAAGATGTTTGGGGTACAGTTCCAGAGATTTGGATATGGATTGGGTATTATATGATATTAAGCAATTGTTAATTGTCAAAGTAGGTAATAGAATAATTGTTGTGAAGGAAGTATGGGGTTTTTTTGGTTCAACATTATATTTATGAGTCATCCATTTATTTTTTGCTTTCATTCTTGCTGTGGTAGGGTATTACAGTGTATAAACATACCACAATGCATTTAATTTGTTCTATAGTTGATTGGCACTTGGGCATATTTCTATTCTTTTGGTTAGAAATAGTGCCACTGCCATATTCTAGCATGTATTGGTTTTCCAAATATATTTTTATTGATTTATTTTTAAAATTGGTTCATTATAGTTACACATAAAAGTGGGATTCATTGTTCATATATGTTCATACATACACCTGACATGGTTTAGTTAATTTCATTCTGCATCCCATTCCCATTCCTTTTCCCTCTGTTCCTCCTTCCTCCCCCTCATCTCTCTCCTCTACTTCACTTTTCTCCCTTGTATTTTCGTGAAATCCTCCCTCTATGTTTTACAATTCCTTATTTCTCTCTAGCTTATAGTTCCATCCATTTACTAGCAAATGACATAACTTCATTCTTCTTTATGGCTAGAAAAAATTCCATTGTGCATATGTATACATACACATTTTCTTTATCCAATAATTAATTGGGAGGCAACTAGGCTGATTCCATAACTTGGCTGAATTGTGCTTCTGTCAACATTGCTATGCATGTATCACTATAATATGTTGATTTTAGTGCTTTTGGATAAATACCAAGGAGTGGAATAGCCGGGTCATATGATGGTTCCGTTTCTATCTTGTGAGGATCTTCCATACTGCTTTCCATTGTAGTAGTACTAATTTGTATTCCCATCAACAATGTATAAGTGTACCTTTTCCCCTACATCCTCACTAGAATTTATTATTTTATTTTTGATGATTGCCATTCTAACTGGAGTGAGAGAGAATCTAAATGTAGTTCGCATTTACATTTCCCTGGTTGCTAAGGATGTTGCACATTTTTTCATGTATTTGTTGTTCTTTTACATTTCTTTTTTTGAGAAATGTCTGTTTATTTCATTTGCTCATTTATTGATTGGGGTTTTTTTTGGGTGTTAAGGTTTTTAAGTTATTTAAAGAGTAGTTGGCAGAGATTTTCTCTCATTCGGTAGGTTCTCTTCATGTTTGTTTTTTGCTGTGTGGACACTTTTTAATTTGAAGGCATTCCACTTATTAATTATTGGTTTTATTTTTTGAGCTTTAGGAGTCTTATTAGGAAAATCTAGGGGCTGGAGTGGTGTCTCAGTAGTAGAGTGCTTGCATGACATACACACGTACCCAGGTTCAGATCCAAGTACCCCATACACATATGGTAAAAGATGGAAAAATAAATAAAATTGATTCTCTTTCTCTCCCTCACTCCTCTCTCTGTACAAGAAAAAAAAATGTCTGTACCTGTGCCAATATGTGTGAGTATTGAGTCTATGCTTTTTTCTAGGAGTTGTAGCATTTCTGGCCTAATTCCTAGATCTTTCATCCACTTTGAGTTGATTTTTGTACAGGGTGAGAGCTAGGGATATAGTTTGATTTTTCTACATATGGATATCTGTGTTTCCCAGCACCTTTTGTTAAAAATGCTATCTTTTCTCCAGTGTCAAGGATCAAATGACTGTATCTATATGGATTTATCTCTACATCTTCCATTCCATTCTGTTTGTCTTCGTGTCTGTTTTTATGACAACACTGTGCCTTTTTGCTGCTATAGCTCTGTAGTATAATTTGAAGTCAGGTATTGTGATGCCTCCAGCATCATTCACATTGAGCACTAGTGCTTTAACTATTCTGGGTCTTTTATTCTTCCATATGAATTTTAGGATTTAAAGAAAATTCTTTGAAAAATGTTGTGGGTATTTTGATAGGGTTTCTATTGAATCTGTATGATTGTTTTTGATAATATTTTGACAGTACTAATTCTGCCCATCCAAAAGTATGGTAGGTCTTGCCATCTTCTAAGATCTTTTTTTTTTTTTCAAAGAGAGAGGGACAGTGAGAGAGACAGAGAAAGGGAGAAACAACTTTATTTAGTTTTTCACATGGCCTTAGTTGCTCCAACACTCAGTTGTGTACGTGGTGCTGGGGTTCGAACCCGGGTCCTCGTGCTTGCCAGGCAAGCGTTGAAACCGCTGAGTCACCGCTCCAGCCCCATCTTCTAAGATCTTTAATTTCTTTCTTCGTGCTTTGTAATTTTCACTGTAAAGTTCTTTTACCTCCTTGGTTAGATTTATTCCCAAGAATTTTATTATTTTTGAAGTTATTCTGAATGGAATTGTCTTCCTGATTTCTTTCTGAATTAATTCATTATTGGAGTGTAGTAAAGTTATAGATTTTTGTACTTTGCTGAATTTATTTATTCAAAAAGTCTTTTGGTGGAATAGTTTGGGTCTTCTAAGTACAGAGTCATGTCATCATCAAACAAATAATTTGACTTCTTTTTTCTATTTTTATCATTTTATTTTCTTTCTTTGTCTGATTGCTCTAGATAGTTTCAAGAACTATATTAAATAGGAGAGGTGAGAGTGGGCATACTGTTTTGTTCCTTATTTTAGAGGAAATGCTTTCAGTTTTCATCCATAGAGTATGTTGTTGACTTTGGGGTTGCCATACATAACTTTTATAGGATGTTGAGGTAAGTTCCTTCTGTTTCTTGTTTCTGTGGCATTTTTAACGTGATTGGCTGCTGGATTTTGTCAAAAGCTTTTTCTTCTTCTATTGCAATGATCATGTGATTTTTTCCCTTGATTTTATTTATGTGATTAGTTACATTTATTGATTTGCATATGTTGAATCAAATTTGCATTCCTGGAATGAAATCAACTTGATCATGGTATACAGTCTTTATATGTTTTTGAATGCAGATTGCTAATATTTTATTAAGAATTTTTCTGTGTTATGTTTTCATCAGGAATATTGGTCTGTAGTTTTCTTTCCTTGATGTGTCTTTATCTGGTTTTGCAATCAGGGTGATACTGGTTTCATAGAATGAATTTGAGAGTGTTTACCTTGTTTCTATTTCATGCAATAACTTGATCAAGATTATTTCTTCTTTAAAGGTCTGGTAGAACTCAGCTGAGAATCCATCTGGTCCTAGGCTTCTTTGTTGGGATGCTTCAATCTCATTGCTTGATATTGGTCTGTTTAGAATTTCTATATCTTGGTTAAATCTGGGCAAATCATAGCTATCTAGAAATTTGTCAATATCTTGTAGATTTTCCACTCTATTGACATATAAGTTTTCAAAAAAGTTCCTAATGGTCCTCTGGATTTCATTAATGTCTATGGTGATTCATCCTTTTTCATCTTTAGTTTTGTTGATTTGGGATTTTCTCTCTTTTTGTTAGTTTGGTTAAGGTTTTATCAATCTGATTTATCTTTTCAAAGGATGAACTTATTGTGTATTGATTCTTTGTATTATGGTTTGGATATGAAGTGTCCTCCCAAAACTCCTGTTAATGCACTGATATTCAGAGGTGAAATAATTAGACTTATTAGAGCTGTAACCTAATCAGTTCATTCTTAAGTGAACTGACTGGGTGTTGACTATAGTTGGGTTGGGTATGGCTAGAGGAGGTGGGTCACTGGGGTGTGACCTGGAAGAGTACATTTTCCCTGTGGACCTCTTCCTCTCCCTACTTCCTGATCCCACCATGAACTGAGTGACTTTTTTTTTCTGCTGGGTCCTTCCCCCATGATGTGTGACCTCACATTGGGCCCTGAGCAATGGAGTAAGACTGAGACCTCTGAAACCATGATCCTTAAATAGATTTTCCCTCCTATAAGTTGTTCTTGTTGGGTATTTTGGTGATAGTGATGCAAAACCTGACAAAACACTGTCTTTTGTAATCTCAATTTCATTATTTCGGTGCTAATCTTAATTATTTCCTGTTTTCTACTGGTTTGGACATTAATTTGTTATTGCTTTTCCAGGGCTTTGAAATATAACTTTAGACTGTTTACATGGGATTTTTCTGTTTTTTCTTTTTTTTTAAATATACGTACACAGTGCTATAAACTTTCCTCTTAGAACTACCTTCATAGTGTTCCAGAAATTTTGATATGTTGTATCTCTATTGTTGTTTCTAAATTTTTAAAAATTTCTATCCTGACTTCTTCTCTGACTCATTCCTCATTCTAAAGTGTATTTTTCAATCTCCAAGTATGAACATGGTTTCTGGTTTTTCAATTTTGTTGTTGATATATAATTTCATTTCATTAAGTTCTAATAAGATGCAAGGAACTATTATTTTTTTTGTGTGTTTTTCTTTTTTAGTTTTTACTTCATGAATCTTATTTCACCCCCTCTCCTTTTCTTTCTTTCTTTTTTTTTTTAAGAGAGAGTTGACTTTATTTATTTTTTATCAGATCTTTTTTCTCCAACACTTTGTTGTGTATGTGGTGCCGCAATTTGAACCCAGATACTTGCACATACCAGGCAGGCACTCCAACCACTCAGTCACTGCATCAGACATCAATTGTTGATGTATGAAATATTCTACAGATGTCTGATAGGCACCTTTGGTTGATAGTAGTTTTTAGGTTTAAAGAGCTTTTAATTAGTTTTCTTTTCTGGATGACGTATCTATTGGTAAAAGATGTGTGTTGAAATCATCCAGCATTATTGTACTGAAGTCAGTCTGGGATTTTATTTTATTTATTTTATGTTTTTTAAAGAGAGCAGGACAGTGAGAGAGAGAGAGAGAGAGAGAGACAGAGAAAATCAATTTTTATTGAGTTTTTCACATGGCTTTCGTTGCTCTGACACTTTGTTGTGTACGTGGGTGCAGGGGTTTGAACCTGTGTACTCAAGCATGCCAGGCAAGCACCGTAACCACTGAGCCACCACTCCAGCCCCAGTCTGGGATTTTATGATGTATTGTGTTTGTTTTATATATGTAGATGTGCTAACATTTGGGGCATAAATATTTACAAGCATTATATCTTCTTTTGGGGTAGATCCCTTTACCGGTAGGAAGTGGCCATCTTTGAGTCTTCTGATTAATTTTGGCTTGAAGTTTGCTTTTTAGATATTAGAATGGCTACTCCTACTGGCTTTTGGTCTTCATTTGCATTGTATATCTTTTTCCAACTTTTCACTTTCAGCCTACATGTGTCTTTGCCTAGAAGGTAAGTTTCTTGTAAACAAAATATCATCGATTCCTGTTGTTTAATCCACTTTGCCAGTCTATATCTTTTAATTGTAGAGTTGGGCTATTTACATTCAGTATTACTATAGAGAGATGATTATTATTTCCTGTCATTTTGATTTCTTTTTACTAAGCTAGTCTTCTAGTGAGAATTATTAATTTGACCTCTTATAAGTTTATTTTGCCTTTCTTTTGCATGAAGTATTTCTCTAAGTTTTTGCTATAGTGCTGGTTTAGTAGTCATGAAATTTTAGTTGGTGCTTAGCATGGAAGTTTTTATTTCATATAAACTTCTGAAGGATAGCTTTGCTGGATAAATCATCTTGGTTGACCATTTCTATCTTTCAGAGATTGTTAAATATTATTCCAAGGCCACCTGACTTTTAGAGGATGGTCTGAGAGATCATTGGTAATTTGCCTGGTTTACCTCTAAATGTGACCTGACATTTTTTCTTGTGGCTTTTAAAATTTTGTTCTAGTTTTGTATGTTAGAAATTTTAATTATAATGAGTTTTGGAGAGGATCTTTTTAAAAGGAGGGGATTGTGAGAGAGAGAGAGAGAGAGAGAGAGAATCAATTTTATATAGTTTTCCATGTGGCTTTTGTTGTTATAAAACTTTGCTGTGTATGTGATACTGGGGTTCAAACTTGTGTCCTCGTGCATGCCAGGCAAGCACTGCAACTACTGAGCCACCACTTCAGCCCCGGAGAGGATCTTTTTTGATCTAGTCATTTTGAGATTCTGAATGCATCCTGTATTTGGATAGCCCTCTCATTCCCAAGGTTCTAAAACTTTTCTGATATTTTGTCACTGAAAACATTAATATGTGCCATTAGTTTGTATCTCACTTCCTTCCTCAAAGTCAGTGATATTGAGATTTGGTCTCTTCATGTTGTCCCATATTTCCTGAATATTCTGATCATGGTTTCTTATTGCCTTTATTGCTGACTAAGTTTTTGGGATTATATACTTTGTCTTTAAGGCCTGGAAATCTGTCTTTTGCATGATCTAATATGTTAGTGACACTTTTATTTGAATTTCTAATTTGACTTAGTAATTCTTTTATATTCAGGATATCTGTTTGGTTCTTTTTAAGAGTATTTCTTTACTGAAATGATCTCTAACTTCCTGTATTTTTTCTTAGTTCAGAAAACATATGTATTTATTTATTCATTCATTCATTCATTCATACCAGGATTGAATCCAGGGGTGCTTAACCACTAAACAACAACTCCAGTCCTTAGTTTATTTTTTATTTTGAGGCAGGGTCTCAATAAGTTGCTTAGGGAACTCACTAAGTTGCTGAGGCTGGCCTCAAACTTGCTATCCTCTTGCCTCAGCCTCCCAAGTCACTGGGATTCCATGTGTGCATCACTACACCCAGCAAATGTACTTATTTTAAACAGCTGGATATTAAAAAAGATTTTTGGAGATGATATGTCATGATGTCTTAATTTACAAACTTCAGGATAGAAAAAGCAAGTATGTTGACAATGTTAAATGTAGACTACAACTACCAGGTGTTCGTGTACTTTCTCTGTAAGTTTGAAATCTTTTAAGTAGAATATTTCAAAAGTCTAAGTTGTAATAATGTTATATACAGTATCTTTTTAAAAGATCAGTTTTACATTGCACTTTTTACCTCTCTTCCAATCTATAAAAAATATTTTTCTCAAAACTAGTGTGCTATAGTGTATACTGTTGAAACTCAGTTTAAAACAGTAGCTTTTAGCATTTTTCTGTCCCCCGTGTATGGGTATGATATACAATGAGTAGTGTTGATTGACTCATCATATCAGTAATTCCTGGAGAGGGTTGGAATGGAGGACTAAGGAAGGTGGGGTGTGAGCATGGGTAGTTTAAAAGAAGTTTCACAGGAGATTCTAAGTGGCCTCTATAGAAGAATCACTGGCCTAAAAGCAAAAAGTAGTGTCAAATTTTAACTAAATGGAAAAATTCTTTCACAATTAATTCATTATTTAGACATTCCCACTGTTTAAACTTTTTAATTTTATAAACCATCTTCCATGGCTATTTAAAAATTTTTCAGTCTTGAAACTAATCCTATCATAGAACTGGATATGCAGAAATTGCCACTTAGGGGGATGAAGCAAGAGGATAACAAGTTTGAGGCCAGCCTGACCAGCTTAGCCATACCCTGTCTCAATAGAAAATAAAATAAATACAACAAAATAATAAAATAAAATAAAACCCCAAAACAATGCCTGGGAATGCAGCTCAGTGGTAGAGCACTTGTCTAGCATGCCTGAGGCCCTGGGCTCAATTTCTGGTACTAAAAGAAAGGAAAAATAAATAAATTTTATTGTGTTATAAATATTATTCCTCCCTCACTTCAGTTATAATTAGTACATGTCTGGAGAAAATAGCATGTGGCATGAGTAGTACATGAGGACTTGGAAACAGAATTCTCACTCAGGTCCTCTATTGCCAATACTTTTTGTGCCTCTTCCCTATGAAATTGTGACTGGAATCCTTTACTGTACATTTGTAGTAGTCATATGGCAGAGAATTTACTTGCAACTAGGCAATTTATGATAGTTCGACTTATGATTTTTCAATGTTAGGATGATGTGAGAGTAATAAACACTCAGCAGAAGCTGCCCCTTTGAATTTTGATCTTTTCCCAGATTAGTGACATGCAGTAAGATACTCTCTGGATGCTGGGCAGGAGCCCTGAGCTGCAGCTTCTGGTCAGACATGATCACGATGTTCACAACCAATAATCTATACTGCGTTGTGTTACTAAGCTATGATGCCATAACATAGGTTAGGTGCCATAACACTTACAATAAAATGCTTTAAAGTGAGGTGTAATGGGATATTTTTAAACTGTACTCTAACTTTTAAAAAATAGATTGATAGGCGTCCATAATAAAATTCTTTTTTTTTTTTTTAAAGAGAGAGGGACAGTGAGAGAGACAGAGAAAGAGAGAAACAACTTTAGTTTTTCACATGGCCTTCGTTGCTCCAACACTTAGTTGTGTACGTGGTGCTGGGGTTTGAACCCAGGTCCTCGTGCTTGCTGGGCAAGCGCCGAAATGGCTGAGCCACCACTCCAGCCCATTATAAAATTCTTAAATATATAAGTTATATATAGTTGTATTAACTTTTTCACTACTGTGACTAAAAGACCCACCAAGAACAATTTTAGTGGAGGAAACATTTATTTTGAGGGCTCAAGGTTTCAGAGGTTTTAGTCTATACATGGCTGGCTCCATTCCTCAGGGCTGAGGCGAGGCTGAACATCAGGGCAGAAGGCATGGCTCCAGGGAGCAGACAGACTCCATGCCAGATACAAAATATATATCTCAAAGGCAGAACCCCAATGACCCACCTCCTCTAGCCACACCCTACCTGCTTTAAGTTGCCAGATAAACCCCTATCAGGGGGTTAACTCACTGATTGGGTTAAGGCTCTTTCACCGCAGCCTTCCTCAGTGTCACACACAAACTTTTGGGGGATACCTTTCATCCAAACTATAACAATAGTTATTTCAATACATTCCTGTCTCCCAGATGCCTTGTTCCTCTCCCCAGAGGCAACCATTGCTGTCATTTCCTTGTGTGTCTTGTTCAGGTAACCTGTATATTCCACTTATATCTAATTTTTATTTCAATTATTTTTTTTTAGATGACTCCAGAATTGATGATAAAAGCATGCACCTTTTACACTGGACATTTAGTAAAGACCCACTTTTGGTAAGAATGTGATTTTTAAACACTATTTCTTCTTTATGTTTTTATCCATAATTTTCTCCAAATAAAGAAAAACTCACTTTTGCCAGTTGTGCTGATTTCATCTATTTAATCATGCTTCTACCATTTTGTATTGTTTTAAAAAATATTTAATCAGCATGTATTTGGTTAAAATATTTTCTTTACTTCTTTGAGGTATAACTTGTCTTTCTTCCTTTGTAAAAATAAAACGTCAAGGGCTGGAGCGGTGGCTCAGCGGTTACGGCGCTTGCCTAGCATGCGCGAGGACCTGGGTTCAAACCCCAGCACCATGTACACAACTGAGTGTTGGAGCAACAAAGGCCATGTGAAAAACTAAATAAAGTTATTTCTCTCTCCCCCTCCCCTCTCTTTCAAAAAAAAAAATAAATAAAACGTCAAAACTGCAAGTACAGGTCCACAATCCACTTGTCTAAAGTTCCTTGAGGACAAGATTATGTTTTGGAATTTAGATCTCCCTCTTTTTTTCTTTAAATTATCATTATGGTTATTTCTTTGGCAAATTGAAATTATGATAATATGACATTATTTCATTATTTCTTTGTCTTATCCAAAAGGAAATATGACTGTCATATAACTTGTTTTCTTTTACAACCATTAGGAATTCTTCACTTCACTCCATTATAGAAATTTCTTTATATGATGTGGTTTTGAGGAAATAAAGTATTACCTCTTGTTCCTCTTAATTTATCTACTAATGTATTGCTCTGACATCAAAAATATTATTTTTCTATATTTTTGCCTGCAGCACTTGGAGAGATGTAGCAATACCTCGTATCAGAGAAGAGGATATCCTAGCTGAAAAAATGGAAAAAGCAAAAATATATTACAGTTCTAAACTTCGAAAATCTTTATTTTATCACTGGTATTCATATACAAAAAATCAAAAAGAAAAACTTAAAGGTAAGTCCTTAAATGATAGCAATAGTTTTTAATTTCCTTATTCAGGGAATCAATAAACTAAAATGTAAACGTGGTTTGAACACCCAGAGAACTTATTGTCATTAAATGAAGGTACAGCCATTAATTTAGAATACTTAATGATATTTAGTTTAAAGTTTTTATTGTAATAGAAAATAAGCATAATCAAAATTAAATCCTGTATGTATTGGTGTATATGGACATATAAGTATAAATAGGGACCTATTATCTTTTTTACATAGTAGAGAAATAGTATATTATGGATGGATTCCAAGATTGACTACTTTTATAGAGATCTCTACATTGTTTACAAATATTTAATTGAATGTATATATGAGGAAGCTTAAAGAAAAATCATGTCTATTATTTAAGACCTTAATGGCTGGCCAGCATGGTGGTACACACCTGTAATCCCAGCAGTTTAGGAGGCTGAGACAGGAGGATTGCAAGTTGAAAGCCAGCCTCAGCAGTTTAGCGAGGCCGTCAGCAACTTAGTAAGACTCTGTCTAAAAATAAAAAACAAATAAAAGAGATGGGGATGTAACTCAGTGGTTAAGCTCTGCTGGGTTTAATCCTTGATTAAAAAAAAAAAAAAGGAGTGGTCCTGTAGATGATTAGGTGAACTGAGCAGATATGCAAAGATAAATGCTTATTAATTTCTCAGTTAAATTAAATTAGCTCAGTTTGAGAATTATGAATTAGCTATACTAGTTTATTTCTAGGCTTCCTGAGGAAGATAGATTTGAGGACAAAATTGCAGGGTTCAGTGTGGATAGTGACCAATAAGGCAGATCCAGGGTGTTGCTGAGTGGCCTGTAATCCAGGAAGAGGCATGAGGATGGCAAGTTTTGAGACCAGCCTCAGCAATTTAGCAAGACCCTGTCTCAAGATAAAAAATTAAAAAAGGGGCTGGTGATGTAGCTCAGTGTAAAGCACCTCTGGTTTCAATCCCTGGTACAATAAATAAATAAACAAAAATAAAATTCTAACCGTGGTGTTGAAAACTGATAACTGACACATTTTGCTCCATTTGCACAATATTCAACAAATTTTAAAATTTCAGAATGTCTGAAGTAGTCACACAAAATCCAGATATTCAGCTTCTTTTGAAAAGAAAAAACAAAATCTGAAACCAAAAACAAACCAAAGGTTATAAAAACAACAACAGAACAAAACCCAAACTAGACCTCTACTCCTGAGGAAAAAATAGTTGGCTGCAGTTAATTTAGATGACAAACAGGAATATAAGTGCAGTCCTCTAACAGCAGTATCTGCAGGCTTGCCTGTGTTATCCATCTTCCTTCCTGACCCCTGTATTTGAACTTTGGACCTCTGGTTAACATGTATAAAGCAATTCATTTAAGTAAATAATTACAGCATATAATAAATTAAAAGACATTGGATCTGAATACAGCCCCATCATTGCATCTCTTATGCATATTTTAGTTTTATAAGAAACAGATTTGTTAAAAAAGAAATGATACATATCTTGAAATTTCTATTACATCTTCATTTCTAAGGGCAAAGGTGATGTTTATAGATTAATAAGACCTCAGGATCACTTTTTAATACTGTCAAAAGTAATTAATTTTGTGTGTAATTAAAACCAACAAAAACCATCAGATACAACATTGGTTCATATTGTAAGCATGACAGAATGTTAGATCATTTGGATTCTTTGGAAACAGCTTTAACTATATAAGTACCTAATTAATTTTCTTCAGATGCACTATTGCGGATATCCACGATCTTCCATTACCACAGGCAAATAGCTTTCCTAACAAAGTGGCGAGAAAGAGCAATACTTAAAAATAAAATGAGAGAAGATGAGCTGGTATGGTATATTGGAAACTTAATTTTTTAAAGAAGCTGATTTAGTTACAACTGTGTTGTCTCGGATAATGGTATATGTAGAAAATATTAAATCCTGTATATTATGTACTTTTGGTGTTATTCTTATTCTTTTAAATAATGTAATTAAATTCCACTGTAGTTATTCCAAATTTTTCTTTTTTCTTTTACTTTTGTTTCTATTTTACTTTTGTTTTTAATTTTTTTAGTGCATTATAGTTATATCCCAAATATTTTTCTTTTTTTTTTTTTAAGAGAGAGGGACAATGAGAGAGAGAGAAAGAAAGAGTCAATATTATTATTTAGTTTTTCATTTGGCCCTCATTGCTCCAATACTTCATTGTGTATGTGGTGCTGGGGTTTGAACTCGCATCCTTGCACATGCCAGGAAAGTGCCCTAACTGCTGAGCCACACCCCAGCCCCTATCCCAAATATTTCTAAGAATTTCTTTTGTTTCATTTGAACTATGAAAATCCAGGAAAACTCTTTTTAAAAAAGTGTTTGGGTACTTATAGTTTTACATAAGGGAGGGAGAAAGGAAAAATCTTTTAACATTTCATTTACATTAATTGATTAAGAATTTTGTTTAAACAAATATTTAGATACGTAGATGTCTAAAGTGGAAGAGAAACTATCTGAAATGATTTAGAGAAATAAATAATGAAGACTAAATCAATCTAGATAAGGTCAAATAATTATTCATTCTTTTTTAATATTCAATTTAGTCATTACTTTATTATTAAATGATTTCTTAAATTACTAAATTGGTAAGTTTAAAGAATCATTCTTAATTGGGACACCCACTAGGAATTAAAACAATTGAAATAGAGGATCCAAGGTAACCCCTAAGCATAAAAATTCTCTAGTTTGCTCAGGTTATCATTATATCATTACTTAATTTTGTTTTAAAATGTTCAAGAGTAACTATTAGGATCAGGCATAGAAACCTGCTACAATTTTTTTGTAGTTATATTCTTTAGTAGGCAATGTTTCATTACTATTATTTGAAATACTAAGTTGGGATAAATAGGAAAAAGAGGATGAAATCAAGTCGTCTCTTTTGTGGCTGTTCCTTGGAGAGTGCATGATCCCCACTCACCCAAAACTGGTTCACAGGTTGAAACCAACAGTACCGAAATGTAGGAATACCGTACGAATACCTTTTTACTGATGTTATTCTTGATACAGCACTGGAGTCTGTGGAGGATGTTGAAAAGCTAAAGCACTATTCTTGGTCTCTGGATGTTTAATGTATGAGTTTTTGAGCTGGATTTCTTTTTTTTTGTTTTGTTTTTATTCATTCAACATAGTCTTATGTGTTGGAGGGAATCGTTGTTACACATTCATGAGTATATGGATAGTGACAAAGTAAGTTAATGCTGATCCTTGTCCATGGTCTCCCCCCTATGATCACTCCCTGCTCCCATGTTTCCCCCACTTTACCCCCGTGTTAGTTGGGCTTCTCATAGGAGTCAAGTGTTCCCAGCTACATTGATAATGCCCCTAATCCCTCCCTCCTTTCCCCTGGTCCCTCCCTTCTCCCCCAGCTTGAGTTATGGTCCCCCTTGCTTATGTAAAAATTCACCTATGTTGAGGTTATTATTGAGCTTAGCTAACTTTCTATCTGTATTAGATTGTATTTTTTTTTAAGGACAACTTGGATTATAGCAAACAGGTTTTATTTTTTTAAAGAGAGAGAGAGAGAGAGAATCAATTTTATTTAGTTTTTCATGTGGCTTTCACTGCTCTGACACTTCATTGCTTACATGGTGCTTGGATTCAAACTAATGTCCTTGTGCATGCCAGGCAAGCACTGTAACTGCTGAGCCACAGCTCTAGCCCCCTGTATTAGATTGTATTCTAGCTTCCACATATGAGAGAAAACATTCAGCCCTTAAGTCTCTGAGTTTGGGATATTTCACTCAGCATAATTTTTGCTTGTCCATCCATTTGGCTGCAAATGCCATTATATCTTTCTAATAGCAGAGTAGAATTCCATTGTGTATATAAACCACAGTTTTTGAATCCACTCGTCCAGTGAGGGGCATCTGGTTTGGTTCCATAGTTTAGCTATAGTAAGTTGAGCTGCTATAAACATTGATATAGCTATGTCTCTGTAGTATGCTGATTCTAGCTCTTTTGGGAAAATACCCAGGAGTGGGATAACTGGATCATAAAGTGATTCCAGCCCTGTTTTTTGAGGAGTTTCCACACAGCTTTCCAGAGTGGCTGTACATACTTGCAGTACCCCCAGCAGTGTGATGGTGTTCCTTCCTTCCCACAACCTCACTAACATCTGTTATTGTTTGCATTCTTCATTTTTGCCACTCTGACAGGAGTGAGGTGGAATCTCAGTGAAGTTTTGATTTGCATTTCTCTGATTGCTAATGATGTAGAACATGTTCTCATATATTTATGGGCTTTTTGGACTTCCTCCATTTAGAAGTTTCTATTTCGTTCCCTAGCCCATTTATTGATTGGATTATTTGTGGTTTTGGTGTTCAGTTTTTTGAGTTCTTTCTATATTCTGGATATTAGCCCTCTGTCTGAGAGGTAGCAGGCAAAAATTTCCTCCCATTCTGTAGGTTCTTGACACTCTTGACTAATTCTTTAGCTGTGCAGAAGTTTTTCAGTTTAGTGGCATCCCACTCATTTATTATTGGCTTTAATTTTTGTGCTATGGGAGTCTTGTTAAGGAAGGCGGTGCCAATACCAATGTCATGGAATGTTAATTCTATTTTTTCTTCTAGCAGTTGTATAGTTGCTAGTTTAATTTCCAGTTCTTTGATCCATTTTGATTTGATTCTTGTGCAGGGTGAGAGATAAGGATCAAATTTCAGTTGTCTGCATATGGCTGTCCAGTTTGTCCAGCACCACTTGTTGAACAGGCTATCTTTCCTTCACACTTTGTTTTCCCCCTTTTTTCAAATATCAAATGGTTAAATATTTGAGAGTTTGTCTCAGTATCTTCTTTTCTGTTCCATTGGTCTTCATGTCTGTTTTGATACCAATACTATGCTGTTTTTGTTACTGTAGCCCTGTAGTATAATTTCAGGTCAGGTATTGTGACACCTCCCGATTCCTCTTTCTTGCTTAGTAATATTTTGGCTATTCTGTGTCTTCTGTTATTCCAAATGAATTTTAGAATTGCTTTTTCTATATCCATAAAGAATGTCATTGGTATCTTGATGGGGATTGCATTGAATCTATACAGGGCTTTTGGCAGAATGGCTTTTTAAATTATATTGATTCTACCTAACCATGAACATGGAATGTTTTTCCAACCACTCAGGTTTTCTGCAATTTATTTTTTTAATGTTCAAAAGTTTTTGTTGTAGACACCCTTTATATCCTTTGTTAGATTGATGCCCAAGTATTTTATTCTTTTTGAGGTTATTGTGAATGGGATGGATTTCCTGACTTCTTCAGCAGAATTGTTGCTGGAGTAAAGGAAAGCCATTGATTGTATAGGAAAGTACAGGAAAGCTATTGAGTGTTAATCTTATAACCAGCCACTTTGCGGAATTCATTTATAAGTTCTAGAAGTCTTCTGATTGAGCTTTTTGGGTCTGGTAGGTATCCACAAATAGAGATAGCTTGACTTCCTCTTTTCCTGTTTGAATTCCTTTGATTTCCTTCTCTTGTCTGATAGTTCTGGCTAGGGCTTCAAGGAATATATTGAATAAGAGTGGTGAGAGTACACATCCTTGTCTTGTTCCTAAATTCCCTGGGAATGCTTTCAGTCTTTCTCCAATTAAGCATAATGTTGGCTATGAGTTTGTCATAAATGGCTCTTACAAAATTAAAGAATCTTCCTTTGATCCCTATCTTCTCCAGAGATTTGAGCATAAATGGGTATTGAATTTTATGAAAGGCCTTTTCAGCATCAATTGAGATGATGAGCTGGCTTTCTGGTAGGCTGACCTCTAGCCTTCGCCTTTTGTGACCACCTGCTCAACACTGCCAGTTGAGCCATACCACTTGGGGTACCATTGTGTGTCTCCTCTTTCTGTCTTTCCACCACTTTGTGTATTAAGCTAGTGCTTTGATCACTGATTTTTTACTGGTGAAATAGGAAACTGTACATGACCAATCAGCCCTTTATATACTCCCCACTTAAGCCAAATATTCCTGAGAGTAGGTAGTGTTCTTGTAATCTTTCCGATATATTAAGCATGATGCTTTGCACATTCTAGTTGATATATAGTGTGAATATTATATGTAGAATAATATAATATTATTATTAATATATATGTATTGTATAGTTAATTGGGTGTTTAAAGAAGGTATTTTCTTCTAGTAATATAATTTCTTGGCCAAAGTCATTCTGTGTTCATTTAGGTGGAGTGAGGATGACAAGCATGTACTGGGAGCAGATGCAGGGAACAATTGTGTGTGCTGGCCCTCTATTGTGTGCTCTTCCTTAGACTCTATATGTGTGTGTGTGTTTGTGTGTGTGTATGTGTTTAATGGAAACTGCATGTGTATGGATGGGTGTGAAATACTTGTTTATTCTTGTGCTTCATATTTATTACACAATTTTCAGGAATCTATCAAAGTTAAAATGAAGACTTCCTGAAGTGATAAGTCAAGCAAATCCCCAAATAATTTCCTGCTGACTCCCCATTCTATTTATTTATTTACAGACAGATAGACAGAATCAGTTTGATTTATTTTTTCATCTGGTTCTAGTTTCTTTGACTCTTAGTTTTCACTCTTAGTTTTATGTGGTGCTGGGGTTCGAACTGGCGTCCTCATGCATGCCAGGCAGGCACTTTACAGCTGAGCTATCTCTATGTATGTATGCTATCTCTATGCCAACCATTTCCCTTCCATGCCCTATATACTAATTCTATTATTACCAGTACCTTCAGTTTGTAGGCCTGAGTTTCTTCATCTATAAAAAGAGGAGGCTAGACTAGATCTCTTTTTAGATGGATTATTAATTTTTCTTTGATAAGTAAGATATAGTTATATATAATAGTTGGGTTCATTTCGACAAAATCTTGCATGCATGGAATTTGATTCATTTAGTCCCCAGTGTACCTCCCCTTTCCTCTACTCCTTTCTCCCCGTATTCTCCTTCTCTACTCTATTGTAGATCAAATCTTTAAGGTGATCACCTGTGCCAATGTTGTATGACATCTAATGGAAATGATCTATAAGCTTTAGTGTTTAGGGAATGTTAAGCATGCATATAGAAAATTATAATTTATATAATAATAGTGATGCTAATAAATAATGTTATATTGGTGGTATCATTGTGTCAAGCACTGTGCTTTATATGTATTTTCTCATTTGACCTTTATGACAATACCATGGAATTTGTAAATTATTTTCATTGCAGATATTAAAACATGAACTTCAGTTGAAAAGATGGAGAAATAAGTTAAAATTGAAAATGACTTCTGAAGATACCTTTTCTCTTGAACAAAGTTTGTCTGAAGTTTCTTTCATAGGTAAAATTATAGAATTCGACATTTCAGTGTTACCTGAAAAAGCAATATTACAGGTTTGTATGAATTAATTATATACTATGTAACATTACCATTTGTGTATATCTAAGGAGTTAGGATAATTGTATTTTTGACCATTATGATTTCCTTTATAAATTACCAGTTTATATTTGTCTGTTTTTCAATTGTAATTTCTACAATTTTTTTTTATTTTTGAGCAACCTCACAAGATTTTAACAAAACAATATAAAATGTGTATAAGATGTGTATATATTCTGGACATTGCAACTGTCCCCAGGAGTGCCCCCCCCCAATTACCCTCCCTTATCCCTCCCTTCCCCTTCCCGTTATAAATCTAAAGATAGTATTAAATTGTAAAGCAGTACGTCTTATCTGAATTAAACTCATGTTTCTAGACCAACTTTCTCATTGTCCAAGGTCTAGTTCCCACCTCCACAGATGAGTGGAGACAATTGACCCTTAGATCTCTGGGTTAAGCTGATTTTACTCATCATGATCTCTTCCATAACCATCCATTTACCCTCGAA
>PVKS010032303.1:0-22698 GCA_004027875.1 Aplodontia rufa | reverse complement strand
CATTGTCCAGGGTCTAGACCCCACCTCCACAGATGAGTGGAGACAATCGACCCTTAGATCTCTGGGTTAAGCTGATTTTACTCATCATGATCTCTTCCATAACCATCCATTTACCCTCGAAGGCTGCAATATCATTGTTTCTAATTGCTGTGTAATATTCCATGGTATAAATGTACCACAGTTTTTGGATCCATTCTTCGAGTGAGGGACACCGGGGTTGTTTCCATAGCCTAGCAACAGTAAATTGTGCTGCTATGAACATCGATATTGCTGTGTCACTGTAATGTGCTGATTCTAAATCCCCTGGAAAGATTCCCAGGAGTGGGGGCTGGAGCGGTGGCTCAGCGGTTTCAGAGTGGGGGCTGGAGCGGTGGCTCAGTGGTTTCAGCGCTTGCCTTGCAAGCATGAGGACCCGGGTTCAAACCCCAGCACCACGTACACAACTGAGTGTTGGAGCAACTAAGGCCGTGTGAAAAACTAAATAAAGTTGTTTCACTCTTTCTCTCTCTCTCACTGTCCCTCTTTCTTTAAAAAAAAAAAAAAAAAAAAAGATTCCCAGGAGTGGAATAGCAGGGTCGTATGGTGGAGTCATGAAAAAAAGTAGTTTTTTATGAAAGTGAGAGGAGAGTTCTGGGTCATCAGCATCAGGCTGGGTAGCTTGTTCCATTTGTAACATTCTCAGTGTTTCATTTGAATATAGAGCAAGTGCAAACTTACCCAATGAAAGGGTATAGCTGTCTTGATCAACTGTATTAGATGAAAGAGACATTTTTTTTTTTACCTCTACCTATCTTAGCATATAAGCAATTAGGCTGGGGATGTAGCTAATGCATGAATCACTGGGTTCAATCCCCAGCACACAAACACACCCAAAAAATCAATTTGTAAAAATTTTTAAACAATGAAATTAATAGAAACCTTGATTACTTTTCTATGTAAAAATCTAATAGTTTTCCCTTTAAAATAAAAGAAAAACCTATGGGATACAAAAGAAAATGATCAAAAGAACAGAAATGTATTTCATGCCAACAAGGAGTTAGTATGCAATTTAGTAAAATGTAGTAATTATTTTTAAACCAAAGGCACATCAATGAACACCTCAATAAATAGCTTATTTAAATCTTTTTTTGAAATCTGTTTGCTCATGTATGTCATTGTCTTTATTGCCTTTAAATTCAAAATTTTATGCAATGAATGTGCACAGT
This sequence comes from Aplodontia rufa, assembly GCA_004027875.1. Taxonomy (NCBI): domain Eukaryota; kingdom Metazoa; phylum Chordata; class Mammalia; order Rodentia; family Aplodontiidae; genus Aplodontia; species Aplodontia rufa. Next base: position 21,493 of record PVKS010032303.1, on the reverse strand, counting down.
GAACAGAAAAGGTCCTTAGAACCAATAATTTTGACTTTGGATATATTTGTATGAAATATCAACATTTTGCCACATAACTCAATATTTATCATTGTTTATTTGGTTTTAGTAATTTGTATAATTTGTTTTAAATAATTGCCATTTACTTTTTAAAAACATATAATTTAAGAATCACAAAATATTATATACTTCAGATTTTAATTTCAAATCATAATAGGTTAATTTTCAGTTCATATATATTTTTATTTTTATTTTTATTTTTTTCAGGGCTGAGGACCGAACTCAGGGCCTTGCGCATGCTAGGCAAGTGCTCTGCCACTGAGCTAAACCCCCAACCCCTCATATATATTTTTAAACAACTGAAAATAACTAGATTCTAGAGTCAAAAATAAATCTTAAAATAAAATATACAACAATCACTCCAATCTGAAGTTATTTGAAGGCATTACCAAAATGAAATATTTTCAAAGACTTAAGGATAGATTACTGAATACAAGCAAAACACTTAAAATTTTAATGCATAATAAACAGAAAACTTAGGGTCAACACTCCAATGTCTTGGTGCAGGAAACAACTTTTAAGATTCCTAAAGTTGGGTGCTGTGGTGCACACCTGTAATCACAGTGACTCTGGAAGCTGAGACAGGAGGATCACAAATTCAAAGCCATCCTCAGCAACTTAGCAAGGACTTAAGGGACTTAGCAAGACGTTATCTGTAAATAAAATATAAAAGGGACTGGGGATGTGGCTCAGTGGTTAAGTGCCCCTGGGTTCAATCCCCAAAAGAAAAAGAAAAAAAAAGAAAAAACTCTTGAAGCTCAAGAAATAATACTGAGAATCAATAAATGGGATGGCATATTAAAGACTTCTGCACCACAAAGGAAACAACTAAGGCATGAAGAGGGAAGCCTAGAGAATGGAAGAAAATCTTTGCCAGCCACTCTTCTGACAGGGAATCCAAAATATATAAAGAACTCAAAAAAAATGCCAGAAAACCAAATAACCCAAACAAAAATGGGCAGAAGGGGGACTGGAGCAGTGGTTCAGTGGTGACTGCGCTTGCCCAGCATGCACGAGTACTCAAGTTCTAACCCCAGCACCACGTACACAAGGAAGTCTCAGAGCAATAAAAGCCATATGCAAAACTAATAAAATTGATTCTCTCTAAAAAAATGGGCAAGAGATCTACACAGACTAAACATATACTTCTCAAAAGAAGAAATACAAATGGCCAATAAATATATGAAAAAAATATTCAATATCTTTAGCAATCAGAGATGCAAATGAAAACAATACTGAGTCTCACCCTAGTCAAAATGGTAGTCATCAAGAACATAAACAACAGTAAATGCTCCAGAGGATGTAAAGCAAAAGGAATAAAAGATTGTAAATTAGTACAACCACTATGGAAATCAGTATGGAACCGCATATGAAATCAGCATTCTATAGTGATACGCTCATTCCAATGTTTACAACAGTACAATTCACAACAGGAAAGTTATTGAACCAAGCTAGGTGCCCATCAACAGAAAAAAAGATAAAGAAAATGCAGCATATATACACAATGGAATGTTACTCAGCTATAGAGAAGAATGAAATTGTATCATTTGCTAGTAAATGGATTGAACTAGAAAATATCATGCTAAATGAAGTAAGACAAATTTAGAAAGTCACAGGTTGAATATTTTCTCTCGTACATAGAAGCTAAAGAGAAAGAAAGAAAAAAGTAACAATAGTTAAAAAAAAAAAAAAAAAAAGGGATCATGTCCTGGCCGGGCAGGGTTGAAACCTGAGGGTTGGGCTGGGGATGAGTAAAACCACAGACCGGAGACCCGAAACAGTCTCTCTTTATCCAAGCTTTACATCTCTCTTTTATATGCAGTATAGTAAATGCCTTAGTCCATTTGTCCATTTGTGCAGCTACGACAAAATGCCTGACATTGGGTAATTAGTCAATGGAGCCCAGGAGTTCAGACAAGTCAAGGCAATGTTGCAAGACTCCATTTCAAAACAAACAGGGACAGCAATTTCTATTACCACAGTTCTGGAAGCTGGGAAGTTCAAGATCAAAGCATGGGCAGGTTCAGCTGCTGGCAAGAGCTCATCCTCCAAAGGAGCAGGGACACCGCACCCAACAGAAAAGTGCAAGAGCTCCTGCTGGCTGGAGCCTCTTCTTTTAAGGCCTTTGTCCCGCCCCCTGGAGGCCTCTCCCCTTCCTCCTAGGGGAGCACATTAGCTCGTCAGTGCCACACCTGGATTTCGGAGGCACACTTTTGACCAACAGCAATGAGAAACCTCCACGTGCGCCTTTTGAGGGATCTGGAGTAATTGGCAGGTGATACCAATGCAAAACGTCTGGAGCCTGTGTCCACACCCTGTTTTTCAAGCTTAACAAAGCATGCCAGGGCAGCTGATAAAATGGAGTGAGGGTCAGACCCCAACAGGATCACAGGAAAATAGAAGGGAGACCAATAGAGTAGAGGAAGGGGTTCAAGAGGGAAGGTGGAGGGGAGGGCATGGGGTGTATGGGTATGAAATCTACCAAATTTTGGGACATTCATGTATGAACATACTATTCACATATGCATAATTATATTATATACATAATGCCACTTATATACATAAGTATAATTCATTAGTAATAATAATAATAGGAGATCAGTAGAGCAAATGGAGGAGAGAAGGGGGAGGAAAAGAAAGGTACTAGAGAAGAAGATTGATCAAATTTAGTTATGTGCACTGACAAATATGTCATAATGAATCCTGATAATCTATAATCTGTATGATTATAATGTACCGATAAAAATTCAATGCCTAATTAGTAGTGAAATGTTTTGGCAATATTCATTGAAACAATTATAATTTATTAAGAAATATTGAAAATAAGAGAAAAGTGAGTTGATGTCTACTTAGGTCAAAATGTTTTCATGTTGAAGTCATTTTATATCTAAGCATTTAGTAACTTTTTTTATTCTTTCAAATAATGTAAGTAAATGAGCAAGCTTTTTTTTTAAAGAAAATTTCACAGTATGCATATTTGGTTAGCAGAATTCTAAAATCAGCTAATATAATTAGAACCATTTACGAGGCCCAGGCCCAAATAATGCACCAAATAATATCCAGCTTTCACTTTTTTATTGCTTTATTAAACTTAGCATAGGAATGGAATTTGTTTACATTTTTGACCACTCTTTAAGATACTGTACATCCTATCTGATTAGGCTTAATATTATAAACTACCTCTGCTTCTACTAGATCAAATTCTTTAGTTTGCAAGTCGAAAGTAGGTTTTGGTTCCAAATGGGGGTGCTTTTGGCCTATTAACATAAACTATTCAAGGATTGGCTTGAAGAAAAATATTATACAACTAAATTCATTGACAAATGCAGTCTGATTCAATCACTGAAAAAAATCAGTTATCTTTCAGGATATAGTTATTTCCACACTTGATCTCACAACCATCAAGCTCAGAGACTACAAATTCCTTTGAAATTTAAAAAAATTAAACACATTGATAAAGTTATGGAAACTTCAAGGAAACTTTTTTTTGTTGTTAAATAATGGAGGAATATTATACAACAACAACAAAATAAGACTGACAGAATTGACAGAGAATAGCATTAATTTATTGAATGAGTTTAATTATTGAAGCTTCCTAACAATTTTTCTTTCTTTTCTCTAAAGCCAAAATGAGCTTGGTTTTGTTCTATTTATTTATAATAAGTATAAATATTAACGCTAAGATCTTATGATTATATTAACAGAAGAGGAATTCATATCTGTACCAAGAAGGCTAGCTTAAAAAAATTCTGAAGTGTCAGAAAGGAAAATTTTGTTTATTAAACAAGTGAGCCTCTGTACCTTCCCCCACATATATTATTCCTGGATGGAATAAAAAATTGTAAGGTTCAGGTACAATTATTTTACAATTCCTCAAAAGGCTTAAAATTACTTGTTTTATTAGAAAAATTAAAAATTGTCTTTCTCTGCCTTGTCTTAATCCTTTAAATATTATTTATACTTGCTCTGTATCACTTTTATATATACACATACATAAAAAAGAGAAGGACAGGGAGGGAGAGGGAGAAGGAGAGAGAGAGAGAGAGAGCCAGAGAGAATCAATCTTTATTGAGTTTTTCACATGGCTTTCATTGCTCTGAGACTTCATTGTGTCCATGGTGCTGGGGTTTGAACCCATGCATTTGTGTGTGCTGGGCAAGCGCCGTAACAACGAAGCCACCACTCCAGCCCTGCTGTATCACTTTTATAATATGCAAAATATATAGTGTGTAAGTCCATAACCAGAATAAAATCCTAGAGAAGCAAGCTGATTTCACCAAATAAAAAAGAACTATGAAGTAAGCGAGATTTGAGGGTATTACACCTTCGCCAAAGATTTGAATTTATTGAAATATTTTAGCCATTTTCATACAATATTCATGATGTACCAAAAAAATCATACCTTTTTCATGGACAATCAAGCTTCCATTTATTCATCTTAGTTATAATCACCAATAACTTCACTAATAGGCACAAGAAAAACAAAACTGAAAGAATGTGTACAATTCACCTTTAAACCATTAAATGGTAAGAGAATTCCTAGTTACACTTCACCTGTAGCTCTCTTTTAATTATGTCCTTGTCGTCTAGGTAAGAACTCCAAATTTCTAGGCACAAAAAAGGTATTCTATTTTCAAAAACATGTTTACATCTATCATAGGCCATAAGGATATTTTGACTTTTTAAGAGCTGATTTCTTTGTCTTTTTCTTTCTTTTTGTTTTGTTTTTGTTTCATTGTTTGCAAGTTCCTGGGGATCAAATCTAGGGCCTTATACCTGCATACCTGCTAGGCAATCAAGCAGTCTACCACTGAGCTACCACACCGCAACTCATCTTTAAACTCTTCCCGCAATATTGTTAGCAATTCAAGGAGAAATATATTTGTCATTTCATTTTCATTTCACTTTGAAATGTAGAAATGTCACTCCCCTAGTCTGGTCAACTTAAATTCTTGCTATTGCTCAGTTGTTTATGCAAATATATTTTTCCTAGTTCCCATCTTCGTTATGTTCTCCAGAGCATTACTTCTCTGCATGGGGGCTATACACATTTAGTTTTCAGTTAATAGTTACTGGTTGGGGGCTGGAGTAGTGGCTCAGTGGTTATGGTGCTTGCCTGGCATGAGTACACGGGTTCAAACCCCAGCACCATGTACCCAGCAAAGTGTCAGAGCAACAAAAGCCACATGAAAAACTAAATAAAAATTGTTTCTCTCTGTCTCTCTCCTCTCTCTCATTGTCCCTCAGTCTTTGAAAAAGAAAAAATAGGTACTGGTTAAAATAGCTTTGAACATTTCACACTAGATATTTGCTTTTGGTCATCTCTGTAAAACCCCAGTCAAATTGGAAAGTGATATAATGACTAGATATGTTGCTTGTTCACAGCGCTCTTTATGATTTGTATAGATTTTGAGAAAGTTAAAATTTGCAAGAGTGAGAAAAAATGCATTTTGCAAAACAACTTAAAACATTTTCATCATCTATTCCTTGTGAAATGGCATAGGTCTGATATTTTTCATATTCAGCACAAGATTCATAGTAACAATTTTTTAATGAATTTATTATTTTGATTAATACTCAGATGTCTTGTGCTATACAAAACACTGTTCTCTTTCTTTGCTTGTCTAATAATATGGAAGCTTAGATTTTTATTTTCCTCTAAAGTTAATAGTAAATAAAAAATTTCAATTTGCAGATTTATTTATTTAAAGAGAGAGAGATAAAGAGAGAATCAATTTTATTTAGTTTTCATCTGGCCTTTGTTTCTCAGACACTTAGCTGTGTACATGGTGCTGGGGTTTGAACCTGGGTTCTCTCACATGCCAAGCAAGTGCTCCAAAGCACTGATCTACCATTCCAGCCCCAATTTGCTGATTTAAAGGAAAAAAAACACATCATCTTTAGAAAACATCTAATGGACTCAGTTATCTCTATATTAAAGATTAAATAACTAAAACCACAGAGCAATAAATCTAAACCTCAGAGAAATAAATCTTGACCAGATACTTTCAACTCATTATAAAGAAGTCCTGGGCTGGAGTGGTGGCTCAGTGGTTACTGTGCTTGCCTGGCATGTACGAGTACACAGGTTCGAACCCCAGCATGTATGTACACAACTAAGTGTCAGACCAACAAAAGCCACGTGAAAAACTCAATAAAAATTGATTCTCTCACGTCCTTCTCTCTTAAAAAAAAAAAAGTCCTGTGACATTATAATAAGAAGCTAAGAACATTCAATAAACATTAGGTTATATAATTATAATTGAAATTTGTTCAAAAACATTTTCATTTATTGCCCCTTGGCTTTTGTTTCCATCCTTGTCGTTATCCAAGTAAGCATTTCAAATACCATACATAATTGGCATTTTTTGAAATGTAAATATATAAACAAAATTAGCAATAGTAGAAAATTTTGATTTCTGTTCTCATACCTATGACAAGAATGATTTTTGGTCGAGGTCTAGTAGGATCAAAAACCTCATACTCCTCAATTAATTCTGCAGTCTCAGAGAGATCCGTGTCACTTTCTATGGAGAATTGATGGATTGGAGGGAGCCGATCATACCGTCGATATGGAAAGTTTGAATTTTCAGGCATGACTGCAAAAGAGTAAGATAACTTTGAAAAGAAAAAAAAGCATAATAAAACATGTTTCACATTTAACCTAAGACTAGAAGGAATTTTATTAATGAGAAGACTTCCTAAGTGGTCAGCAAACTTTCATAAAGGGTTAGACTACCAATATTTTGTGTTCTGAGAACCAGGTGATCTTTTACTCAACTCCGTCATGGTAGCATGAATGCAGTCATTGACAATATATAAACAAATGAGTGTTATAATAAAATTTTATTTGTAAAAATGGCATTGAACTGGACTTGGCCACCCCCTGACCTAGAGGGACCTTTTCAGATACTACCTAGTCTTGCTTGATAGGTTATATATATCCTGGCCTCTGCAAAAGGTGTTCTCTGGATTTGTGCAGTACATAACCTTCAAAACCATCTGCAGCTACCCATGGAGTCAATGTTTATGCATCATATATTTCCTTCATTCAACCTATACACAAGCACACTTACTATGATCCAGGAACCCTAGAGGTCCAGTGGAATGGTTCATGGCATAATGAAGAAAAAGTTAGGATACTTTTACAAATAAGGTGGGAGAGTGTGAACAATTTCTATATGTGAAATGCTTTCAACATCATTTTATTTTATTTTCCCAGTATTTATTATCTTTCATTTATTTGATTTAAAAGTGCAAATACAAATATTTACATTTAGGTATTTGCCATTTATTGCCAGTTATGTTAATGTGTTGAGGGTGATTCAGTAGAAGAAAAAGATGTCATCCTCTTCAGTGCCCATTAGCTAGAGTTCATATGCTTATATCTGACAGCTGTATGCACGCCAGGCAGGAGATCTATGAAAATGAAAATCTCTCATGGTAAACATGACAGTAGACAAATGAATGGATAAATCCATTTGGGCTGGAGTGGTAGGAAAGGACTTGCAAAAGAGGCAGGGCCAGAATTTTGAAAGATAAACACACAGATGAAATCTAGAAAGTATATTCCAGTTGGTGGGCACAATACTAAGACTCAGAAATACAAATGACATTCAATAAGGCCACAAGCCAGACCTGACAAGCCCAAATCAGGCAGACAGAATCAACCAACTGTCAACATACAGTTCATAGTTTTCTCTTTCCCACCCCATGTGTCAGTATCTTAGGAGGCACAGAGATGCCCTAACTACCCAAACAGCCCTTGCACAAGGGAGACAAAAGGCCACCTGGGATCTACTAGGGTGGCTACCATATCTAAGCAGAGCACCGATGCTCATATCTCCTTTCAGGGCTGTTATCAGTCAGATCTTTCCATTCCCTGTTGATAACTAAACTAAATGAGATCATTGATCACCACCCCACTGGGCTCACTTGAGTTTCACAAAAGGAGTGTATGAGTCTACAGATGACAGTGAATTGTCTTTAGAAAATGATGGGAAAGGTTATGTCAGAAACGGTACCAGCAATAGTAATCTACTCTGCCTTGAGGTTCAATCGCTTTAGTCAACACAAGGCAAAACTCTCATCACTATCCTTAATTACTTCCCTTGCTTTTCACATCTATTCCCATAGGCTTAATCACTAAACCATAATCCACATATGTATTCTTTTCCTTCCACTACCATCCTTTAGTTGTACTACTGGAACAGACTCTACTGCTAAGCCTGCTTCCACATTTACCCCTACAATCTACTGCCTGAAATGCTCCTCCTGTTTTGGTCCCATGGCAGACTGCTTGTCATTCACACCTTAGCTTAAATGCTTTCTCCTTAGTAGTACCTTACTGATTTTCTAATCTAGTGTAGCCACCCCATGAATCTCAAGACCATCACTCTGATGTTCTTCACCAACTGAGAGTTTTCCAATTCTTTCATGGTTTATCTTCTACTAGTCTGTAAGTTCCATGACAGCAGGGACCTATCTATCATTTGGAACTCTGCATCCCTGGCATTTAGCACTATGTTTGGCAGGTGTCCAGTACTCAATAAATATTTGTTGAACTAATAACAAAGAAATCACCTTGTTGAAACAGTTTCCTACAGAGAAAACGCAGAAGATAAGATGGGCAGGTAGACAGTGGCCACAATGTGAAGAGCACTGAACACCAAGGTAAAAGGTTTATCTTTAATCTTCTATAAATCCAGCGGAGTTATGGGAGACTAGAGGAAGACCACAATGAAATAATGTGTTTTAGGAAAATTAATCTAGTGGTCGTGAGAAGAGATTTGAGTAGGAAAAGACTAAGCAAAAAGAGCAGTAGGTAGGAGGCTGTTAAAATAATGCACGGGTGAGAAATGAGGGCTTGGGATACAGTAGTAGTAAGGGAAATGGAAATGAGAGGCTGCATGTAAAGACATGGTTCAAGACAAAGGAGATGGAAAGAGGTTATGGTTCAAAAACAACTTTCAAATTTCAAGTCCAAAGATCAGCATTTCATGTAGTGTCCTTCTGCCCTCTCTTCTGTTCCAGAACTATTGGGCCTCTCTCATTCCTTACTATATTGTACCCTTTTTCTCTACCTCAGGAACTTGCATTCCTGCTCTTTGGATCTCCTCCACCCTTCTCTAGCTAACTCACACTCATTTTCCTGTCTGGAAGTATCAGCCCATTACTTCTTACAGGAAGCTTACCCTGAAAACCAGCTAGATTGGATCTAGTCCACTGTTGAGTCCACTGATTCAATCTACAACATATGGTATTTCCTGTAGCACCTATTGCTATAGGAATTATATTTTTAATGCCTGATTTCATAGCTAGACTCTAAGCTCCCTGAGGGCAGGTGCCATGCCTGTTCTTTCTTGGTGGTTACAATGAGTCCTCAAATAATATATAGCACATAGTAGTTCTTAATAAATTGTTTTTTTATTGCATAACCAATTCACTGACTTCATGGAAATAGGAAAAGGTGATGTGAGCGGCAGTTTTAATGCCAACAGCATGTATTTGATTTTCAACGTGTTGAATGTGACAATGGGATATTCCAGAAGATAACTATGAAGTTTCCAACTAGAACTCATTCACAGGTTATTGTTTTTTCAGTTAAACATATGGCAGGAAAAAAGGATGCTTATCTCACATTTAACGTGCTAAAGAACTGTTAGCCAAAAATTTATCTTTGCTTCATCATGTTTAAACTTAGGAAGGCAATTTGCTTAGATAATAAAAATGTTTTATGTTATGAAATACATTTGGGGATTATTATATGCTAGCATATCTCAATATTTTTGCAAAACTTTCATGAATCACTCTATTTCTGGAAATAATTGCTTTAAGTTACTGGGAAGTTAGCAATTTTGTTGAATTTAATAACCTAGTGCACAAATTACAGATAAAATTGACAAAGCACAAATGTGTAAAGCATTTCATAAAATAAAATTCTATTATTACAGGATAAATCAGTTTAGAAAACAATTTCCATCTTGTAGCATATGTTCCAGTAATAGGGCAGTAGAATATAATATACTTATCACCATAACACATAGAAAGGTTCCATTTGATGATTAATCAAAAGACCTCTGGCTGGAGAATTTGGTAAAGCATTAGAAAGTACGAAAATCCTAGAATTAACAAATAAATATATGTCAATGACAGTTAAACCTATAATTTCAACTGCTGTATTAGTTTATCCTGCTAAATCAGGAGTTCCAAACTGGTCATTTTGAAAACAGTACAGTCCTATAGATGTGTTTTGTTCAGCTCGACCTTTTTCTAAAGTTTCTCCTTGACTGTCTTTAGATGATGACTGTTCTCTAGTTTAGTCCTTACAGTTCTCTAGCACACACTCAGCCTGCCTGACTTCCAAATATTATCAAGCCAAGAAACAGTATCAAGGCTTAATTGTGCTGCAATTAATTGTGTTCCCAGTCTGATAGCAGAGAGCAGCTTATCAATTAATTGAATGTCAAACCCTCTTAGATTTAATTCTTAAAATATAAAATTATCTTAGACTAAATCCAGGAATATCTGAAGTTTTAATAGTGATTTAAGGTTTAGAAATTAAGTTCCCCATATTTATCTTACTTGTTCTAACAAAGGCATGAGGTTTTTATTTAACATTAGGCCAGATTCTAACAGCATGACAACACCTCAGGAAGTAAGTTAGCTTTTTAGGTAGGATGTACGAACTTTACAACCCCACTAAAATATCATTTTTCTCACCAAAAAAGCAAAATGTACAAAGTATACCATAGCAGTAACTGGATAAAGTTACTCTGGTGACTGCAGCCCATAGAGGTGCCAAATCTAAATCATGTGTATGTAGTCTGAGTTGGGGCCCTAAAGTCCAGTTCTGTTCAGTCACTACTCTACGTATGCTACATTGTTCTCAGTGAATCAGAATCTCATAATTTACAAAGAGAGATTTTTTTCAGTTTGGAACTGACATCTGTTATTAGCCAGGAACTCTGTCTATGAATAAACTCTATGGAAGAATAAAAATCTCTTTAGAATCAGAATTGTTCTAAGAGTTAAATGGAAATACTTGGTGCAAATTGAATTTTGTAAGGATATGAAGACATTAGAACTTACCTCAACCTTAGAACTTACCACAGAATGGCTTATCATGTAGTGAGGGGTGTTTAACCATCTAAGATGGACTGGCATGAGAAATCTTGTACAGCAATAAAGTCAACTGCTGACTCTGAGCATTAATTTTTTGTTTGTTTGTTTGTTTTTTAATGGGAGGGGCACTTAACCACTGAGCTAAGTTCCCAGCCCTCTTTATTCTTAAAATTTTTATACACAGTCTTTCTAAATTGCCCAGGACAGCTTCAAATTTGTAATCCTCCTGCCTCCGCCTCCTAAGAAGCTGAGATTACATGTGTATACCACCATACCTGATTTCTGAGCATTAATATTATTACATTATGGTCAAGCCAAATTATTTTCTAATGATTTCTTGTTTGGGGAGGTCATTTAGAACATTTGAGAGTTTCTAAAGTTAGTTTTAAATAACAACTTCAGATACTTCAATTGTTTCTCAAAGACATTGGAAAATTTGTTAGGGAGTCACATCATCTTCCAGTAAAACCTGGTATTACCTGACATTGAATCCTGCATAGACAGGGATGGACTCTTCTTCCCTTTAAAGCTGTTTCATAGAAAATGGCATTTCTACTTTCTAACTTTTGCTTGTGCTTCTCAAAAAATAGCACACCATGGGGCTGGAACCGTGGCTCAGTGGTTGCAGCACTTGCCTGGTATGCGCGAGTATGTGAGTTCAAACCCCAGTACCACGTACACAATGAAGTGTTGGAGCAACAAAGCCACATCAAAAACGAAATAAAATTGATATTCCCCCCACCTCTCACTGTCTCTCTCTCTTTTTAAAAAAAATAGCACACAATAACTTTTTCCCATACCACATTCAAATAAAATCTAAATGGGTCATCAATGAATAAGGTCAAACAAACTAAGATTTTTTTCTCACATACTAATTGCAAATAGAACTGTCTCCACTTCAAATTTTTTGGTTTAGCTAAATTTTTCTTTTGTGGTACAATTTTTGAGAAAAATTTAAGTTTTGAAAATACGATCATCTTGGCTACTAGAAAAGAATTCATTTCCCCTGATTGGAATTGATTCTACTTTTAATAAACTATTATACATCACAACTCATCTAGAGTCTGATGGGCTGGTTGGCTCATGTCCAATTCATGATTTTGGAAAGTACATATTTCAGAAAGAAACACCACCAATCTTCTCTAACAAACTCCAGTTCTTAATTATAAACTACTCCTAAAATTGAAACGTTGATTTCTTTTCCTTCTTTTGTAGCACCCAAATGCCTACTATAATACATTGCATTAGACAGCTGCTTAACAAATCCTTATTGAATTAACAAGTATAAACTTTACATGCATTTATGCAGATGCACTAATATGAATTCTGGACTTGGAAACATATTAGTAAGCTAAATCTCTTTGCAGCTAAAGACAAATGGTGAATGGTTATGTAATAATACCAATCTTATCAGTATTCTACTCACGTATTTGGGAAATGCTTACTTGCAATTTAAAATAAATTCATGGTTTGTTAATGTAATTCATTTTGCAAAATAACAAAGTCAGTAATATAAAATTTCATTAAGTCTTTAGCAAATTGCTGGACAATGGTATGTAATTTTATTTGTCTTATCATGGAGGCAATTAGAATTAGAAGAAAGAGATCAATCATATTCCATAGTTTCATATTCTTCCAAGCATTTACAAATCCAATAAATTACTACTTACAATTTATATGGCATGTTTCAAACTACAACTATAAATTGTCTATTATTCTACATATACATTACCATTTCTTAGAAAGGATCTCCGTGACTGTCCTCCATTTAGTGGAGGTAAGGTCTTCTTCTCCTGGCTCACAAAAGTATCCCACTTCACTTTGTCACAGCCACCTAGCTCCTTCACTTTCTGTAAGCAACTTTCCAAGTACTCTACTGGGTCTTCAGGCTTAGAACACATTAGTCCATTCAAAAGGCTCTGAAATACAATAAAATATATTTGAATAAAAGATGTTTTAAAATCACGTTTGTTAAAATGTTCTGTATTCCACTTCTGAATTCTTGTTTGTCCTTTATCTTTATCATCTAACAATAATAATAAAAAAGTTGAAATTGAGAAATTAGGATAATCCCTTAAATTCTTGGTACTAGGGATTGAATCCAGGGGTGCTTAATTACTGAGCTGCATCCCCAGACCTTTTTATTTATTTGTTTTTTATTTTGAAGCAGGGTTTTGCTAAGTTATTTAGGACCTTGCTAAGTTGGTGAGACTGGCTTTGAACTCATGATCTTCCTGCCTCAGCCAGAGCCTGCCCCTGAGCCAGAGCCACTGGAATTATATGCAGAAGCACCACCATGCCCGGCAGTCCCTTAACTTCTTGACTAGTTCCTTTCAGCTTGGTATTCTCTGCCTTTTAAATAATTCAGGCAACTATATACTCTAAAATAGAAAAGTCCTAACAAAGTGAGATAAAAGGCAGGCTGTAAAAATGCCCCAGGCATTATTTATCTCACTCCTTCTCATCCTTTAAGTCTCTAAGCCCCAGTTTGTTTGCAAAATGGATGTAATGATATCTACCTCATAGGGATTGTAAAGAATTTTAAAAATATAATATCCGCATAGTACATAGAAAGTGCCTGATATGTAGTAAGTTTCTTCAATGACACAGAGTAGGTTTCATTTTTTCTTTCCAGATCCCAATACCTGACACTTTAGCTAGAAGATGGTAGGTGCATGTTAAATATTTTTTCTGATTAGAACAAAAAATATCATTCCAAATTCAAGTCTGAGTGTCCTTCAAAAAAATTAAAGTCTGAAACTAAAAATCTTTGCTATTTTATATGTAAGACTACAATGTCTACTGAGATTACAGAGAGAGAGAGAGAGAGAGAGAGAGAAAGCATGATTCGATGCCATTACTTTTTCTGTTCATGTTGTCTGGTGTGTCACATGTATTAGTTTCTAAAAATGCTACAAGTTTGGAAATGCTGACTCCTGGGAAATGGACTGATGTGTAAAACATTTTCCTTTAGAGTTTTTCGTGGAAAAATCATAGAGGATTATAGTTACCAATATATATTGTTAATGAACAAAACACACACTCTTTGAAAGGTTGACAACTTTCCTAAATACAATATTTCATTTTCAAGTTATTCTTGTAAAATTTGCCCAGAATGGCAGGCAATTCTTACCAGATATATTTGTTTTCTGAAATCCCGAGTGGGTCAGTGTATAAAACTCCATGAGATGAGTTTAGTTGCTAATAGAGCAGGAAGAAAGCTACACTGAGCCAATATATAAAGACCTCTGTGTCTTTTATGTACTAGCTTACCATGGCTCTCTGAGCCATGTGTGGCATTACTATCCCCATTTTTTTTTTTTAAGACTGTTAATTGTGACTTGGAATATCAGTGACTTGCTCAAGTTTGCTCAGCTAGAGACTCCTAGGTTCAGGATTCCATCTCAACCCATTTATTACTTCTACACATCTTGAAAAAATATGATAAAAGAAAATTCCAGATTCTGTGTGCCCCATTCATAAATCCAACTACAATATGAATCACTCCAGATTAGGTCTTTCAGTTTTGCTTTTTACTAATTTCTAAAATGAGGAAATATAGCAGGAGTGGTGGTCTAGGCCTGTAATCCCAGCAACTCTGGAGACTGAGGCAGCAAGATCACAAGTTCAAAGTCAGTCTCAGCAACTTAGTGTGACCCTGTCTCAAAATAAAAAAATAAAAGGGATGGGGCTGGGGTTCAGTGGTTAAGCATCCCTGGGTTCAATCCTGGCACAAAGAAGGGAGGATATACCAATTGAAGCTTTACTGACTGGGAAATGTACATTTCTAGCCTTCCAAATAAAAGTGACTCTCCAAAGGGCATTCAGTTTTAAATGGGGACAATGGATTCTACTCCTTCAGTCTTCTAACAGCCAGCCACTATCAGGAATTACAGATAACTGGTAAACATTATTATTTAGTCTCTGAAATAATCTTTTGAGAATTTGAATAATCTAATTTGACTGTCCGCAGTATTCAAACTAATTGCCAAAGCTCTGCTCTAAGGTACAAGATCAAAATAGATCATGTAAAGTTGGCAAGAATTAAGAACTGATGATATAATCAGGAGAAGGTAATTTCTTTAAAAAATTTAAAGATGAAAATACGTTGCATATATGAACCCATCAGAGATATACCATATCACATTTAGATGCATCAAATCTGGAAAAATTCTGAGGATTAGTTAGTTACATCTAACTGGTGATATATAGGTTCACCAATCAGTCACTTGGTCTATAATGTGTCTGATATCCACATTTCAGGATCTGATAGATACCTAATTGTTAAACTTCACATACCCAGAATATTTTTGTGTTTGATGGAGAAAATCCAGTTCAGAAACCTGAAGAATTTGGTTTTGCTGTCTACACTTATCGCATGGAGAATTGCCAGATTTTGTTTTTCTCCTGTACTGTGCAGAGCACAGATGCATTTTACTGGAAGGATGAAGCCTTTGAGCTCACTAGCAGTCTCCTTCCATCTTTCTATTGTCCAGGATTGAATACACTGTATTACTGCAGTTCACCAAAGCAAGTTGTCTGCTTTTTATGGTCTTATTATTTTAAAATGTCCCATTCATATTCAGAAAAGTCAATGAAAAGCGTAAGACCTCAACAAGGAATGCCTGCAATTACTTACTTTCACATACAGTGCAGATTTTCATGAGTACCCAGATCCTTAGGGGTTACCTTCCACCAAGGAAGAAAAACAGTACCCACATTTATAAAGAAAAAGGACTACTATTTAACAGCATTGTGCAATCAGGCCACTCTCCTGATTAAGAAGCACAGAAATAAAATCAGTAGTAACATCTGTGATTTAAAATCTCATCAGCTCTTCATCTCCACGTTTACTGTTTGAAAATAACAACAAAAGTCTTAAAATTCCCACACACTCCCAAGAACTGTTCTTATACAACACCACCTGATTATTTTCACACAGGAATAACACACTTGATAGATTTGGGTTTCACATACCAGGCTTGAGCTCAGTGGGTGGTTTATGTGTAAATCTTGGCTTTGACCTGAAAACAGTGGCTTACAGAGGTGAGAGGAAAAAATGCAGCTCTGTAATTATGGAAGCCCATTTTAAAGACAAGTTGGAGAAATTGTGGCAAAATTATTTTTCAAAGTAAGATCTTAAAATTTCCCTTAGCCGATCAAATCCCCCAAACAGGAAAAATAAAAACTCATGACTTTTGTTTAGTTCATCAGTCTATCATTTTTTTAGAATTAGGAGGCCAGGTTTGCAGTGAATGAATTTCCTCTGGGAGGGCTCTCCCTACATTGACTTGGCTGGGTTCCATTCTCCCCCTCCCCACTCCTTTTTTTTTTTTTCTTTTTAACATAAGCAAAACCACTAAGGATTTAGGAATGTTTTAAAATTCAAATATGGAGAGAAGAACAGGAAGAAAAACGACCCATGACTGAGGCTGTGGCTTAGAATTAAACAAGGGTTCTTTTAGCTCTCTCAAGCCTCTTCTCTCTCAGTCTTAAAGTGCCCCCGTCCCCGCCAGGTCCCCGGTGCAGATGCTGCTGTGCTGCGGTCGGAGGACAGCAACAGGAGTCACGCCCGTCTCGCCGCTCCCTCCCTGACCCGCTATCTCTAGGTGGGTTGGCGAGGACTGGGGAAAGCGACCGCCATCGAGGCGAGCGAGAGGAACCATTCCTTCCCAGGCGACCGCAAACGTGCTCAGGAGTTCATTCACCGAAAGCGCACAGCAACATTGGGAGGTAGAGCTGGAGTTGCTGGGCTGAGATTCGTTTATTGCATCTTCATCCCTCTCCTCCAAGCTGTCTCCCGGGAGGACTGCTTTCGTCCACCTTACCCCTCCCCGCAGGGGTCCGGACCCTTAGCGCGTAGAGGGACTAGAGCTCTGAACCCCTCCGTTTATTGTCCTTGCTTCATGCTGGGCGACAGTGTACTCACCTGGCCTGACTGCCTCTCGCCCCCAGAGAGCGCGGCCAGGCCGCGGTCTGCAGCCCACCCTAGGTGGCCACATGTGAAGGGTGCGCTGAAGGCGGTCTGCTTTCAGAACCGGTTCTGGAGACGGAAACTTGATCTGGGAGAGGCGAGCTCCTAAGCCCAGCCGTCCAACGGGGACCTTGGTAACCTACGGGAAAGGTGACTATCCTCTGGCGAGCGCCTTCACTTCCCGCCCCGCGCGGGTAAGAGGAGACTGGGCACAAGTGCCTCGCCCGCGCTGAGAAGCCTATCCAGAGCCTTGAGCCCCTCTGCCGGTCCTAGCCTCTTACCTCGAAAAGCTGAGGGATTTCCCTCCGGGCCAGATACTCCTTGGCATCACTGGTGTTCATGGTTGTACCGCGCGTGCCTTGGGGCGCAGGCAGGGAGGTTCCTGGGCTGCGGAGTTGGGCTGGGGCTGAGGCTGGGACTGGCAGGGTCCGCGCCGCCCGGGTGCAGCCCTCGCTCTGGACCTCACTCCCACGCTCTCTGCCCAGGCCAGGGCCCTGCTCCGCCTCTCCCCGGGGTTTGTGGCCTCGGCGCTCCGGTCGCCCCCCTCTGAGGTGCTAGTCCCCGCTCCGGGGCTGCGGGCACAGAGCAGCAGCGCGGCGGATTCCCGGGTTCCCAGGCAGTGCGACCGCCAGGGGAGGGGCGGAGGGAGCGGGGGAGGGAGGACACCGCAGCCGACGCCGAGCAGCAGCCCGCCCGCCTCCCCGGCTCTGCGCTCAGCGCTCCGCGCCTCCAGGAGCAAGGTCTGCGGCGGCGGCGGCCAGTCACGCTGCGCGGGCGGGCGCGGAATGCGGGGGTGGGGAGGGTGCTCGCGGGCAACTCGCAGGCACACTCCACCTTGTTGAGCGCGGCTCTGCCCTGTGCGCGCCGCTTCGGGGTTGCAGCCACCCCAGGACCAGGCGACCAAGGGAACTGGGTCGGGGTCACTTGGAACTCAAGACCTTTTCGCTACTCAAGATAGTCCCCGGGCGGACACACGCACACACCCACACACACACAACGGTTACCCCGAGTGCCTGAGGAGCTTGGGGGCGGGGCCTAATAGTCAGAATTTACCGTTTATTCCTAATGTTACTGACATTTCAGTGATGAGATGGGGACGGGTAGGAGAAGAGGGGACTTCTGGTTCAGAATCCACTCCCTTAAAATAATTTTAATAGTTTGAGTGTCTATCCTTCAGGAAAGTTTTGCTAGCTGGTTTCAAATTTTTTTTCCTGCCAGTTTCACAAATTCTTACTCATTTCAGTATAAGGTCTTAGTGTGAAGTTGAAATGTTCATTAATAGAAGGATTAGTAAGTGGTCCACCTAGAAGGGAAGATGGTGCAGAGAAGGGGCGGCAGTGGTAGTGTGCTGGATTCCCCTTGAATTGGAAAGTGCTTAGTGGATGGAGTGGGTGGGCATCATTAATTAGATTTGAGGAGGTTGTAGTCAGTGTCCTGTAGGTTATGAGATATTCTCCGTGTGGAGTATGAGGGAATGTGAGTGGGTGCCTAAGGCATAATGGGTAACAGATCTTCTTCCTGTTGCAGACCATTGTTAAGGTGTACCCATCCTCCTCCTGGCTTCTAAGATGACTCATTTCCCCATTAAGATGTCTTTTCATTGCCTGTTTGAGAGATGGTCCATGCCCTCTGGGAATATGATCTCTGAATGCAAGGCCTGATACTTTGGGAGGCTGTGTGAGAGAGAGGGTGCTCTGATAGGTATTGGCATCTGGGGTCTGGTGAAAGAGGAAGCAGCGCTGCAACTGCTTCAAAATAGCAGCGTCTGAGTGTCTGTTTCCAGTTCATCTTTGCAGGCCTTTTCTTTGTTTTACGTCTTGTCACACAAGCAACTGCTACTGGAGCTTGACTGCACCTGAAGCTTTGTTTTACCCAAGGGAGGGAAGTCAAGAATTAACCACTCGAATTTTTAAGGTAAATAAAATTTTGAGAATATTTGTGAGACTGTGTGTCATAAATAACCTTGTTCATTTGGTTGTGAGGGAGTATTTCAGTTCCATGGAAATTGGTGTCTGTCCTTAGAATATGGGACATCACTTATAGTCCCAGTTCATTTCTCTACCTTATTTAAAAACAGGCTGTAGAAAGAGTGAAAGCAGTCTCTTCACTATGCCGCTGTGCTTAAAAAGTCCCAGGGTCCCAGTATGAAGGCTTACTTTGTGAGCAGGCCCAGTGGAGGTGAAGCATGCATGACTGAAGAGAGCACTTCTTGTATGGCTCTTCAGGGTCATCTTTTCTAGACAAAAATGTGGCAGAGCACAGTTCACATCTCTTCCCTCCTAGTCCTGGTCTTTGAATGGACACATGATTCTAAGTGTCTTTTAGTATAGCCAGAGAAGAAATGGCAACTTGTGTGGGGAAAATAAAAAAGACTATTGCACTAAAAATTGTAGATAGCCTGAAAAAATGTAGCAGATGGAAATATAGCAGAATTTTAATGTAGCATTAGGCATTGACAGCCAGTGCTTTTTGGAAGGTCCCAGGGTAAAGAGAGATGCATGGAAAAGGTAAGATGTTCATAAGTACATTCACAAGTGAGTGTATTCCCTCAGAGGGAAATACAGGGCTTAAAAGCTAGGCAGTTTGAAAGAGGAAAGGAAAGGGACAAGGAACACTAAATACATCCTTGCCATGAGAAAGATTATATGTGAATCCCTGTGCTGAAAATACTGCTTTTAGATAAAATCTAAATGGGTCATGACTGAATAAGGTTATCTAACTAAGACTGATATACATTTATTGCAAATTTAATTCACTCCACTTCATATTCTGTTGGTATGGTTGAAATGTTGTGGTACAGTTTTTGAGAACATTCAAGGTTTTTGTTTTATTTATTTATTTTTAGAGACAGAGAGAGAGAGAGAGAGAGAGAGAATCATTTTTATTTAGTTTTTCATGTGGTTTTGGTTGCTCCGACATTTCATTGTGTATGTGTTGCTTGGGGTTTAAACCTGCATACTCACACATGCCAGGCAAGTACCATAACCACTGAGCCATCACTCCAGTCCCGAGAACATTCAAGTTTTGAAAATATAATGATCATGTTCACTAAAGAAGAATTATTTGAAATGTTTCCTTTGATCACACTTTGGGAAAGTGTGCTGGGTTCTGAGATTTGGCTGTGACTAACGCAGACGTGATGCCTGCTATCAAGAAGCTTCTATTCTACTGGAGAGTGTGTAAAAAGAACACACAGGAACTGGGCTGTAGCTCAGTGATAGAGTGCTTGCCTAGCTTGCATGCTTAAAGCTCTGGGTTCCATCCCTAGCTGAGGGGCAAGGGAGAAAAAGAAGCACAAGTGGACAATAGCAAATACAAATGCATAAACAACACCAGAGAATGACAGACAAGAAGCAGATAAACAAAAAAAATATAGGAAAAAGGCATAGACAAGAATCTATCAGATAGTGATTAGTGTGATGTTGAAAATTAGAATTACCTCTGTCGATTTGAAGTCAGGGCCCAGTGGGTCCAGATCTGTTCTGTCCAAGTGGCAGAGGACGTGGAAGTGGGGATGGCTATGGGAAAGATGATTAGGTCTTCCAGAGTACTGGACATCCTTGAGGAGGAGGCTTTGCATGGAAGTGTTTCCCTGAGTCATCCCCAGACAGTCTCAGTGCTGACACACAGGCTACAGCTCAGCAAAGGGTAAAGCCTGCTCTGCCCTATTAGTCGTCTGCATGTGCCCATGACACAAAGCAGGCCTGAGGAGTCAGTACCCAGGACTGTACTCCTCTAAACCTGTAGAGATAGTTGGAGTATAAACTCATACCTCATCCTCTCTTTTTTTACTTTTTTTTTTTAAAGAAAGAGGGACAGTGAGAGAGAGAGAGAGAGAGAGAGAGAAATAACTTTATTTAGTTTTTCATGTGGCCTTTGTTGCTCCAACACTGAGTTGTGTATGTGGTGCTGGGGTTCAAACTCAGGTCCTTGCACATGCTAGGCAAGCGCCATAACCCCTGAGCTACCACTCCAGCCCACCTCATCCACTCTTAATTGATATTTATGCCACCTATAATCTAACTGGGGACAGTTTTTGCAATAAAGTGCAAACCATTTTTTATGTTGCAGTTCCTTGCCCCAGGATGGTTACCTAAGGGGATCAGTGATAGGTCCTAGTCTGTTGATAGTAATGATACAATGATAAATTTGGCTGACACATGACAAACATTTATTTGTTATGAATCAGGAAGGTATACATACTACATATTTATGCATGTGTAATATTTAACTTTTTTTAATTTTATTTTTGAGCAACCTTACAAGATTTTAACAATAATATAAAATGTGTATATATTCTGGATATTGCATTTATCCCCAGGAGTGCCCCCCCCC
>PVKS010032302.1:0-22673 GCA_004027875.1 Aplodontia rufa | reverse complement strand
TTTTCGAAAACATAAACAAAAGCTAAAAAAAAAAAACTTATCCCAGGGCATATAAAGGTCCATGGCACAAAAGGGAGCTTTTCTGTTTCCCATGAGGAGTCCAATCTCAGCTAAAACTTTCTGTGGCCATCAATGGTATTCATCATTATACCCTGCATCTCTCATGTTGCACAGAATGAGTGACTTTACTCATTTTGGGTGACATTAAAAATAGGCACCTGCCCTAAATGACTCTGGGGCATTTTCTTAAATAAGGGTATAAGGGTCTGAGGGTGCTGTTTCAAGTCAAATTTTCCTTCACATACTACAAGCTTATGTACCACTCACCATAATAAATAAGTTTTTTTAATCCTATGTCTTAGGAAAAGAAATAGACATAAATTGTATGTGTTAAAAGTTTTAAATAAGTCTTCCGTAGAGGTATGTGCCCTTCTCTCAGAAAGGTAAAATGAAATGAGTTGAACGTGAAATGTTTTCAAGGTTTCTGGGAGAATTCTTTATCTCAAAATTTGGCATGCTAATTGACTATTATTTCAGCTAAGGAAGCCAGAGGGTCTGTCTGTTAAACCATTTCAAATGAGGAGTGGGAGCTACAGTTGGATGTGGTCATCAAGAGCAATTTTAATTCTATAGGAGGTAACTGAAAGGTCAGAACCACTTCCCTCAGTTCTAGGAAAATGTTTTTAATCTTGTAAGGAAAGTAAAATTGGATTGTCTCTGATATACAATAAAAGAAGACTTGCTACCTAGGCAGATCCAACACCAATGTGTTAATTTAACCCTTGAACATGGATTAATCCTGTTTTATAAAGCAACTTGAAGTGTCAAAATAACTCCTCCCTAAGCTCTAGAATTCTTGGCATCTAGAGACGTCCATCTCATTTATACTTTAAGAGATTCTAAAGCAGTCTAGACAGGGGAGTGAATTTCTGAGTTGGCAGAACTGAGAGAAGAAATCCGTATGGTGGAGTCTGCATTAGGTCTTTCCTAGTTTGAATGAATCATATACGAAGAAAGGATGGCCAGACAGAAAATGAGTCCACTTAATCATATCTAAGGATTACCTATCCAGTTAATCTCAGAGTCTTAATAAGTCTGTTTATGCTAGGATCGGTGGGCATATTAGATACCATTCTGAGGACAGTTTTGATATGAAGCAGGAATAAGCTGTAAAAAGTTAGTAGCAACAAGAACTGTGCCTTCCAAAAAGAGAAACGCCTTGAGTCTCCTAACGTGTTTTTGTGTCACACAGTTTCATTAAAGGACTGAGAAAGTGTCTCCAGTTTTGTGGAAAGTTCATCAAATGACCTACCAGAGATCCCCCTCCGCAGACAGGAGCATCACAGCCATCAAGAGGCCCAAGGCTGGGCATCCTCCTTGGTCCTCATCTTTCCTTAGCTTCCCCAACTGACCACTTCGCTCAATCTATCACTGAGGCCTCTTAATTCTGCTTCCTCCTTCCTCCTGAGCACATCTGTGTGTCTGCTGTTGCCTTCATTATGACCTCTCAATTAGGCTATTGGAGTTACAGTTTGTGCACAAAGAGCTCCTTTACATTGAAGATCTAATTATGACACATCCTTGCTTAGAACATTTCATTATCTTCCCAACTCACTGCACAGTACCACATGCAAGGCCTGTCAGAGCTGTTCCTGACGATCTCTTCAGTGCACCTATGGTCCCTACCTTCCTGGTGCTTTCTTTGCAGCTCCAAGGAGCTCCACCATTCCTGTCACCGCCAGGTCTTTGCTCAAGTCACAGGCTTTATCTAGGTTGTTCTCCTTTTTCCTAATTTTGTTCTCACTTACACTTCAGGTCCAGCTTAGACGTCAACCCCTCTGTATAGGCTTCTCTGACCCTGCAGGTTGGATCAGATGTCCCACAGTGTACCACAAAAACTTGGTTCTATTCAGCTTTCTCACTGTATTTTAGTTGGTTATTTACTTGAGAGTTGTTTTAGTCAGCTTTTTCATTGCTCTGACTAAAAGACCTGACAAGAACAATTTCAGGAGGAAAAGTTTATTTGAGGGCTCACAGTTTCAGAGGTCTTAGTCCATAGAAGGCTGGCTCCATTCTGTGGGGCTCAAAGTGAGGCTGAGCATCATGGGGGAAGACATGGCTCTATGGAACAGAGAGAGAAAAACTTCATGACAGAAACAAAATATATACCCCAAAGGCATGCACCAATGACCCACCTTCTCTAGCCACCCCCTGCCTGCCTACAGTTGCCAGTTAATCCCTATGAGGGGGTTAACTCACTGATTGGGTTAAGACTCTCATAAACCAATCACTTCACCTCAGTCTTCTCATTGTCCCACATATTGAGCTTTTGGGGGACACCTTTCATCCAAACCATAACTATAGTCTTTTTCTACTGGAGATGGAAATAATTGAGAGCAAAGATTGAATCACACATGACACTGTATCCCAAGTACCTAGGGACTTTGGAAGATGTCAGTTAATATTAAACCAGGAATCTGCATCCATTGGATCAAAGCTTATTTCTCTCTGTAGCCTACAGAGATGGCAGAAGAAACAGACCATCCTTGGTAGAAGGACTATCACTGAATTCAGAAAAAAGATAAAAAAAGAAAAGAAAAGGAGAGAGAATTGGCAAGGTACAAAGAAAAAATGTTTTCTACTTTCCAATTTTGACTCAGGTCAAAGTTTCATGTATTTTTCAGTTTCTCTCATACTGTTGATACTTTCTGCTGACCTGTGTGTTGAGGTACCAATATCACTAACACTTGACTTGGATCTTTAGTGAATCCTTTTTTTCAAAAGTGCATTTTGGCTTTCCTTTCCTGTCTACAGTCTTATTCTAAAATCTTCTGACAGAAAGAGGAGGGGAAAGCATTTTCTAATTGAGCAAAGATATGACCATATTCATGTCTTCAAGATAATTTTCATTCAGGCAGATGATATATCTGTCCATTAAATTGTCAAGATTTTCTTTGCTATTCACTTATGAGACAACTCCATAGATATAGATGGATATTGGATTTCTAAGAGCTATCTAACTGGTACCTTGTTTGTTGTTTTAAGAATTACATACATATCTGCAAAATTATTGCTTGTCAATTTACCATAATTGGGACATTTTATGGGAATAATATATTTTAAAGATGTGCTAAATGGGGAGCACAGTGGTTCTCTGCATTTTGATGATGCTGTGTAAGCATGGAATTGGTACTTCTCAAAAGCAGAGATGCAGAAATTCAGTTCTTGGAGATTAATTTAAGATTTGCTGAAGTACTGCGGGAACATAACAAGAGTGTTTCCAGCTTCCTTAGGTGAATCTTTGGGAAAATATGAACAAAGATAAATGAATAAATAGTGATAATAGGTTTCATCATCATCTTTAGTACAAAAAAAGAAAAAGAAATCAAATGTCAAATGTACTTTTATTTCTCTTACTTTTCCTTAACAGAAGAAGTATATTCTAACACTTTGGTTACTGACTAAAAGAAAGTCTAGATGTTGCAAGATTTTTCTTGGAATCTCTTGTAAAAAGATTCTACTTTCATAGGGCAGCAGCAGAAGATTAGGAATTGCGTCAAAAGTCAGGATGAAATGGTGAAGTTTGGACCTCTTTGTCCTTACTTGAACTCTTCCCATGAAAAAGTGTTTACACAAGCTGATAAAAGGGGGGGAAGAAACTCCCAAGGATGGCTTCTTTAGTTTATTCATCAAAAAAGCCCAGGAACTTGTGAAGTGCCTGGGCTGGATGCTGATGGTGGAGAGGGCAGGCTCCCCTGAGGAAGGCAAGAAAGGTGAGAAAGGTGCGTGGTTGGAGAGCCTGAAATTTGAGCCTGCTTGCTCTGGGTTTAGAATTGCAACCCCACTATTTACAAGCTCTGTGATTCTTTTACTTTTTGATCCATATTTTCTGTTGCTAAAATAAGCATCCAGATATAAGCTTTGAAGGGCTATGAGGAAGGTCAGATAGGGAAGGCTGTATAATTTGTAGAACTCAGTGGTGGCTGAAAATATAAGGTAAGGAAAGATGCTGTTAGAGATAATAAAAATAAATGTTTTCCTTTCTTCCCGGATCTCTCTCCCTACCAGTTTCAGAGGTTTATTATTATTATTATTATTATTATTATTACTACTACTACTATTACTATTAGTATTGCTATTATTATACGCTCTGCTGTACTCTCTTCCATGGTGATTCACCCTTCTCAGGAAATTCTCTTCCCATGGGCCTCCTGATGCAACTCAAGGTAGATTGGTGACCATCAACAGATTGCAACTTGGGTGGCAAGATGTTCCCAGTACCTGGGTTGGGGCTGGGCAAGGACTCAGGTGCCACCCACTGAATGTGCCACCACTGGCAGCCTGGGGCAGAATACCTGCCTAGAGATACCTTGGGGTGTGCACCTAATTCTTCTCTTTGTTGGGTGAATGCCCAGACTCCCACTAGTGATGGAAGGCAGTAGCAGTGACTGGGCACAGGTTTGGAGGGGAATCTGGGCAGAGTCCCAGCACCAGCAGTGGGGGAGCGTTTGGCTGAGAACTAATTCCAGGGAGGAGAGAGGATAGCCAGAGGTGGTCCAACATGTGAACCAAGGATCCAAGGCTCCTGTGATGTATTGTCCCATAGACTTCACTTATAAAATACAAGTTCAAAAATAAAATTATTAAGCATTTTGAGAAGGCTGCTGTAGAACATAAAACCTCAGTCCCAGAGCTTTTCTAGTGTGGGGCCCTCTGTGGCTACACTAGTAGCACATCCAAATATCCAACCCTGTGAATGAACGAGGCAGTGTTTTAAAACCCCTGGCACAAGGGAAGTCACTACTGTTACACATGATAGCTATAGGACAATGCTATCAATATGACACATGATATTTTAATTACTACAAAGCTAAAAATCTTGAAGCAGCATCTTCATCCAACACTTTTTACTGATAATGCAGCCTTCTTAGTAAAGGCTTAGCCACCAGACAACCTGAAACGCCAGAACCCGTTGACCAGTACACAAAACAGGAAAAGCGTCTCCCAGTAAGGTTTAGGATGAAGTATGCAGGTGGCACCTGTAATGTTAGAAATACACTCAAATAACAATTTTTACATATGAGTCAGCATAAAGGCAGAGTAAAAAGCACTTGATTTTGATGTTGTGGTGTGAATGAGCCATGATTGGAAGCTAATTGGGGGAGAGGGAGGCAGTGTGGGCTGGATTATAAAGTCCATTTAGGGTTCTATTGAAACTATAAAGAAGTGATTAGCACAAATCCTTAAACAGCCTGTCAAAATTTCTCTGGGTACAGGGACACTCATCTAGGAAGTCAATATCCATCCAAATTTGTCTTTGGGGAGGTGAAGGGCACAGACTGCCCATAGCTGATTCTGGAAGAATACATGTATATGCTCAAAACCATTGTAGGAATGACCACTGACATCATAGCTGGTGAAGCTCTTGGGAATGTTTTTGTTTTTGCTTTTTTAAAGAAAGAGGAGAGAGAGAGAGAGAGAGAGAGAGAGAGACAGAGAGAGACAGAGAGAGGAGAGAGAGAGAAACAATTTTATTTAGTTTTTCATGTTGCTTTTGTTTCTCGGACACTTCTTTGTGTAGGTAGTGCTAGGGTTTGAACTCTTGTCCATGAGCATGCCAGGCAAGCACCGTAACTGCCAAGCCACCACCCCAGCTCCTCACTGCAATGCTTTTTAACTGGTGTTCTCCCAGCAGCCTGACCAGTTGCCTGAGAATAGTCTCAATTCTTTAAATTGCCTTCAAGGCTGGTTTTGTCAACCTCCTCCCTCCATTCTACACTCTATTTCCCCCCTGAATTTCATCTCACCTTTTGGTTCTATTTCAGTGACAGCAGAGCATGGCAAGTTTGGGCAAAAGCTCTAGGAGCAGATTTTCTGGATTTAGGAATTCAAGCATTTGCTGATAAGCAACTTGTTTCTTATTTTATTAATATCAATCATGCAAGGTATCTATTATTGTCATTTATAACATTAATGTAACGCTAGCTTCAAAGAACCAAGAGCCTTTATTGCCTCATCAGGGATAAGGGAGTGATTTCAATGAGAACTTTTGAATTATTATAACTGATTAGAAGGACTGCATCACTGTTTTTAAGAAGCCTTAACTAATGTAAAGAAATAAAGGTCACCAGTGATATTTGCACATATTCTAAACAATGTGTGCCAACAGCTTTTAGTTCTATATAAATTCAGAACAATCTTTTAAAAAATAAACAACACAAATAGAGGTGTTCATGGGTAAACCAACCAATCGGGTCAATTTACTAGAAGGAGTGTATTTGAGTAGCTTTTCCCTTGGTAATTGTAGAACAAATGTAATTGCTACTGTAGTCAGAAGCTTGTCAAGATGCGTACTCAGATGGCTCTTGAAAGGTTGGAAAAATAATGTTGTTCACTATTACTTTATTACTTTTGCCATAAAAATGTGACATTTGAATTACAGGGCCTGGGAATAAGAAGGACTGTGGGGGCTCATCATATTCCAGCACTTCTATTGCTGTCACATGCCATCTCCATTATGGCACACAGATAAGAACAGCCCTTCTTTCAAAAGCTGACCAGGTCAGAAAATTCAGTCCTCTGATACCCTCCCACCAAAAATCTAAGCCAATCTAATCTTAACCAATCCTCTCTTCTGGCAATTGTTGAACCTTTTAATTTTCATTCTGCCCTCTAGGAAGATGGGGACCCAGCTTCCATATTTTGAAAAACTTTTCATATTGCTAAGCACGTTTCAATCTGCTTGACATGATGGCTGGTTTGGGTTCTGAGCAGGTGTTTCTGACTTTGTCATTCTTTCTCGGTGTGCCCGTTTGTACATGGATTAAGTTGAGGTATTACCTTTCTAATCCTCTCTTTCTTGGGTGTTTCAGGTCAGCCTTCAAGCTGAGATTTCTGATCTTCTGTGAATTCTTCCTGATAACTTTAAACCACAGTGGTCTCCTCTATATGTGAAATGTCTAGCCCTACAGTTTGCACCAATATTTACATGTAAAAATTCACGTTCACTGTGAAGAACTTTCCACATTTTATGTGTGCTTCAAATTTGTAAGTTCCTTAAGGACAAAATTCACGTACCTTTTTTTTTCAAATTCTACAGTAGTTTCTGAAGTAAAACATTATGCTTTGTGCATAAATACACACAAAGGCAATGAATAGATGAATATCAACCAAATTTCTGAAGAAATGAGTGCAAAATACGGCCATTTGCATGTATAGTAGTTCCTAAATTATTTATAGTATTATAAACTATACCAGAGCTTTTTCAAAATTTACTGTTAGTTTACTTACACATTCGATTTGAATCATAGTTTCCAGAATCTGGATCACTTATTTATTCGTGATCAATAATAATTAATGAAGTACGAACTGTCTTGAGATTGATTTTTCGGTGACTCTTTCCCACTTGTACTAACTCATGGGACATGGGGCATTAATCACTTGAACCCTGGTGTGTTAGTTTTCTATACTATATAACAAATTACCATTTAGTGGCTTAAAGAAATGTATGTTTATTTTCTCACAGTTTCTATGGATTGGGAGTCCAGGTATGGCTTACCTGGGTCTCCTGGTCAAGGTCTCATAGGGGTATAGCCAAGATCCCTATCTGGAGCTTCCATGCTCAATTAAGTTGGCAGAATTCTGCTTACTGTGGCTGTAGCACTAAAGGTCTCAGCAACTAGAAAAGGTCCCTCTCCTTAAGCCATTTATGTCATTATTTGCTTCTTCAAGACATGTGGCAGGGAGCTGTTTCTCTCTCACCCCTCTTGTAAGGATTCTTCTTATTTGGTCAGGCTCATCCAGGATATCATTCCTTTGAGTAATTTTAAGTCAGTTGATTAGGGATTTTACATCTAAAAACTCCTCCACATTTGACATACAACAGCCTTAACTCAAGGCAGTGACTATCCCATTATTTGGGTCATATTTTACTGGTTAGAACTGACTCTACTCAAGTGGTGTCACCCTAGAATGTGACTAATGTATTTGGCATTGAAAAAAGTCTAGGTACGCCCTTTCTACCAGCATTTTGTACCTGTTCACGTATCATGCAACAATCCTGTCTTATTTTGCAATATTTGGGCATGACATTACAGTCCTTTACTGTCTGCTTACTGACCAACCAGAAATCCTATAGGCTTCTTCTGGTAAGTCATCCCTGAGGTAAACATTATAAGACGAGAGGCATACCCAAGCCTCTTGGACACTGTCAGACTAGCCTTCCTGAATCTCCAAACACTCCCAGGAATCGAATAAAACACCTCCTTATAGACCAGGCATCTTGCAAGATGCCTTAGTCAACACTAAGGAGAATAAGCATCATTTTGAGTGAGCTCTCAGTCTAGAAGGAGAGGGTGATATGAAAAAAGATTAATTCAGTAAACCACATGTCAGGGAGAGGAATATAGAAGAACCAGCAGAGTACAAATATGAGCAGGGATGAGAGTCTCTCTGATGCGGAAGATCAGGAAATGTTTCTCAGAGAGGATACATTAAATTCATCTTGAAGATGAGTAGGATTACCCAAGTGGAAAAAAGGAAGTACTCTGGGGAGAGAGATTAGCATACACAAGGGTATGTAGGTATGATATAATTAACGCTAAACGGGCATGACATATGTGTCAGATACTGTGTTAACATTTTACATGGATTTTCTCACTTAACTCTCAATGTAGTCCCCCAAAGAAGGTACATTAGTATTGAAATGAACATTGCCACTTAAAGAGCCTAAGTTTCAAAGGCTAGGTAACTTGCTCTAGGTTGTGCTAATAGCAAGTTTCAGATGTACACTGGAACCTAGAGAGTGTTTCTAGAACATGTAAACTGAACCATTAGACTAAGAAGGGTTATGAGATTACAAATCAAGGTGAGAAAGTTGGAGGGTGTAATGGTTGTCTTGATATGTGAGACAATGTGAAGGCTGAGGTGAAATGATTGGGTTATAAGAGCCTTAACCCAATCTATGAGTTAATCCCCTACATGGATTAAGTGGCAACTGAAAGCTTGTAGGGCATGGACGGAGGAGATAGGTCATTGGGGGCACACCTTTGGGTATGTATTTTGTTTCTGGAGTGGAGTCTCTCTCTCTCTCTGCTTTCTGGAGCCATGCCTTGAAAGGCTTCCTTCTGCCATGCTCTTCTGCCAAGATGTTCTGACCTACTTCAAGCCCCAAGGAATGGAGCCAGCCTTCTATGGACAAGGCCTCTGAAACCATGAGCCCCCAGATAAACTTTCCCTCCTAAAATTGTTGTTGTTGGATCAGTTAGTAACAACAGTGGAAAAGATGACTAAAACAGAGGACAACTTGGGGTTGTGAAAAGCATCATAAGCTGATCTAAGGCATTTAGATATTTCCCTAGACAATGGGGATTCATCAGTCACAAGAGTTAATCAACTCAGGAGTTTATCATTAGCACTGGTCATTGAAAAAAGGGGAGTAGGAACTACATATACCTGATATTTGAGAAACTAGCTAGTTTTGAGGCTAGAACCTACTTGAGTGTCAATGGTTCTAGACACTGTATTCAAAGGAATAAGTTGATGCTTTGTGTTGTGGTTTTGGTTAGTTCAGGAGTCAAGAAGGGGTAAGCTTAAAGTTTCAACATCTGTAGTTGAGAAGGGCCATGTCAGGCAAGGACAGAAAATTGGTTGTTTGTTCTGACAGAAACGTGTGGCTTAATCTAATGTGAATCAATCTACTTGGAATGGGGAATTGATTTTTGAGAAGGATACCAAGACAATTCAGTGGGATGAAGGATAAACCTGGAAAACTGGATTGTCCTGGAAAATGAGTCACATGCAAACAAATAAAGTTGGATCTTTACCTCACACTACATACAAACAGTAACATAAACTGGACTAAAGACCTAAATATAATAGTTTAAATTGTGCCACTCTTAAAAGAAAAAGTGGGCAAAAGTCTTTGTGACCATGGATTAGGTAATGGATTTTTAAATGTGATCAAAAATTATAAGTAAAAAAAGAAAAAGATAAGTAAATTAGATTTAATCAAAATTGTGATTGTGCTTCAAAGGACTCCATGAAACAAATGAAAAAAATATTCTCAGAATAGGAGAAAATTTCTACAAATGGTGTATCCATAAGAAACTTGAATATAGAACATTAAAGAATGCACATAACTCAGTAATAAAAATGCAAATGACTCAATTTATAAATGGGCAAAGAATGAGAATAGGCCTTTCTCCGAAGACGACATAAAAATACCCAGTAAGAAAATAGAAAGACGCTCAACATCATTAGCCATCATGGAAATGCAAATCAAAATCATAACATACTACTTCACTTCCAATAGTATGGCAATAATCAAAAATACAAATGATGGGGACTGGAGTGGTGGCTCAGCGTTTACGGCATTTGCCTGGCATGCGCAAGCATGTGGGTTCAAACCCCAGCACACACAACCCACGTACACAACAAAGTGTTAGAGCAAGGAAAGCCACGTGAAAAATTGATTCTCTCTGTCTCTGTCTCTCTCTTTCTCTCACACTGCCCTTCTCTCTTTAAAAAAATTAACACAAATGATTAGTGTTGTCTGGAAAGAATGCAGAGAACACACAGACTATTGTGGGAATTTGCAATGGAACAGCCACGCAGTCCAATCTCTCAAGTGGTTGAACATAAAGTTATCATGTGATCCAGAAACTCCATTTCTAGGTGTACAGTGTGGCTGAATGAAAACATACACCACAAAAATATGTACATAGGCATTCATAGAAGCATTCTTTTTAATAGCCCCCAAACAGGAATAATCTAAATGCTATTCAACTGATGAATTGATAAATAAAATGTGGTATGTCCATAAACAGGGATATAATTTATCAAGAAAAATGAATGAAATTCTGATCATGCTGTGATATTAATGAACTTTTAAAACATGCTAAGTGGAAGAAATGAGTTACAAAGATCCACATGTTGTACAGTTCCACTTATCTGAAATGTTTGGAATGGGCAAATACATAGAAACAGAAAGTAGGTTGTGATTGCTTAAGCATAGGGGGTATGGGGAGGGAAAGCAAGAGGTGACAGTTAAAGGGTACATGGTTTCTCTCTAGAGTGATGAAATGTTCTAAATTTTCCTATAGTTAGGGATGCATAATTCTATGAATATACTAAAAGCCATTTAATTTTACAATTTTTATATTTTTAATTTTCATTTATTTATTTATTATTTGGTATCAGGTATTGAAACCAGGAGTGCTTAATCACTGAGCCACATCTCTAGCTCTCTGTGTACATATATATATATATATATATATATATATATATATATACATACATATATATACATACATATGTATATATATAGTATATATTATGCACAATTATATATTATACATATATTATTTTTAAAAAACTTTTAGACAGGGTCTCCCTAAGTTGCTTAGGACCTTGCTAAGTTGCTAAGGGGTGGCTTTGAACTCTCATTCCTCCTGCCTCAGCCTCACAAGTGCTAGGATTACAGGCATGTGCCACCACCCCCAGCTCTAATTTTTCAGTTGATGTACTATTATTATATATAATAGTGGAATATATCATGCTGTATTCATATGTATACATAATATAATTTGTTAATCTCCTTCCCTAGGACCTTCCCTTTCTTCTTCTCCCTCCCTTGAAACCACTGGCTCTATTCTACTGAAATCCCTTCTATTAATAATGCTATTATTTTAATTAGTAAATTACCATTGTACACATTCAAATGATAAAATGATATCCTCACCAAAAAAATAACCAAACAAACAAACTGTAGAACTGAGACAAGAGTGAAGAATGAAAATGGGATGATAGGGAGTAGATAAGAGAGAGTGAAGCAGGGTGAGATGAGAGAGAATCAATAAAATAAATAAGAAGCAATTGAGCAATGAAAGGTAAGGGAGAAGAAACTTGAAAACGAGTGTGATTTTCTACATTCAATTGTTGATAGTACGTGCTCTAGGCAGAGTTGTTAAAAAGTACTTACTTTTGATCAAAGTTTTCCTTTCCTGAGTCTTTCCCATGTAATGGAAATGTTCCACTGAATTTAACCTAAAAAAAAGAAAGATTGGAAGTTTTCTCCAGGGGTAAACATGCAGTAGAAGAGGTTGATATTAAAAAATGATGATGAATGCTGAGTAAAATCAGCTTAACCCAGAGAACTAAGGGTCCATTGTTTCCACTCATCTGTGGAGGTGGGGACTAGACCCTGGACAGTGAGAAAGTTGGTCTATTAGCCTGTGTTAAATCCAGATAAGATGTAATGTTTTACAATCTAATACTTTTTTTAGAGATATTGTGGGAAGGGGAAGGGTGGGATAAGGGAAGGTAATTGGGGGGGCACTCCTGGGGGTAATTGCAATATCCAGAATGTATACACATTTTATATTATTTTGTCAAAAACTTGTATGGTTGTTCAAAAATAAAAAAATTTAAAAAAATGATGATGATATGTTCTACAGAAATATTGAAGTGGGCAACTTCAGGTTTTCCCATATCATCATCCAAAACAAACTATGTTTTTTTCTGATTGTGATTTTAAATTTCAACCATATATTTTCCCTTACTCTTTTGTACAATAGATGTCTGCTGGCCCATGTTTCTGATCATAAATTTTCTTGAAATTTTAAAAAGAGAGGCTGGAGTGGTGGCTCAGCAGTTGGAGCGCTTACCTGGCATGTGCAAGGACCTGAGTTCAAATCCCAGCACTACATACACAACTAAGTGTGTGAAAAACAAAGACCAGATGGAAAAATAAATAAAATTGATTCTCTCTCTCTCTCTCTTCACTCTCTCCTTCTCTCTTTAAAAAAAAAGAACTTAAAAAGGAAAAATAAAATTTTTGAATTATCTGATGGTTGAAATGTAAACTCTTCCCCTGAGCAACAGAAACCCACTGAGTTTATGAGTAAGCTATTAAGATTAGCAATCAGTGATAGATTTATGTGAAAGCTCGTGCCTAAGTTCAATGTCATCCAGTAGAACTCTCATCCTTACACCACTCATTTGAAGCCCTATAACCCTTTCTCCTTCATATACACAAGGGACAAGAAATCCCATTGGAATTTGCTCTGATTTCACTATTCTGAAACAATGAGAACTTGTATTAATTATACTTTCTAGAACACAAAAAAATTTACAACAAAAGAAAAAGTAATTCAATAAAAATGGGCAAATGATCTAAATGGACACTTCTCAAAAGAAGTGTAAATGGCCAATAAATTTTTGAAGAATTCTTAATATTTTTAGCCATCAGAGAAATGCAAATAAAATTATATTGAGATTGCATCTCATCCCAATCAGAATGGCTGTTGATAAAAACAAAAACAAAAACAAAAATAACAAATGTTGGTGAGAATGTGTAGTAAAAGGAACACCTACACACTATTGGTGGGAATATGAATTAGGACAGTCGCTATGGAAAACAGCATGAAAAATCCTAGAAAAAACATAAAGTAAAAGAACTATCACATAATCCAGTTATACCACCCCTGAATATTTATACAAAGGAGATGCAGTCAGCACAAAAAATAGATACCCGCATAACCATGTTTATTGTGTCAATATTCATAATAGCCAAGCTATGGAGTCAGTCTTGGTGCCCATCAGTAGATGAATGGGTAAGGATAATATTCTATATGTTCACAATAGTGTATTATTCAGCCATAAGGAAGAATGAAATAGTATTATTTGTAGGAAAATAGATGGAACTAGAGGAGGACATCATGTTAGATAAAGTTAAGACAGATAAAGAAAGGCAAGTATTACACTTTTTCTTTCATATGTGGAAACTTAAAAAAAAAGTCCTAAAGTAGAGGGCCAAATAAGGTTAGGGACCAGTGAGAAGAACAGAGAAAACAGGAGAGAAGGAAGGACAAGAGAGGGCTGAAGGAGGGACAGATGTGATCAAAAGCAATACTTGTCCATATATGGAAATATCACAGTGAAACTCATTAACTTGTATAATTAAGGTGCATTAAGAATTAAAATAAGACTTATACCTTTTAATATGTAATTTTAATGTTCACTGAAAGGAAATCTCTCATTCCATGAATGACAAGATTTCCGCCTTGACTTTGGTAACCCTTTAATTTGCAAATGTCTCTTTTAGCCAACCCAGAATGGAAGAAAAAGTTAATAGATGTGGGGTATCCCCACTCTCTATGATTGAACTCCCAGGATACCTAAGTACTCTAAGGGCCAAGAGCTCAGAATTAAAGTTGTTTCCATTAGCTAGAAAAGTTCTTGTCAAGTACATTCTTGATCATTGCCCTTAATTTTTCTTATTTGTCTTTTTAAAAAAAAATCATAAAAGTGCTTGGAACAGAGAACTCCGTAGTGATTAAGGATATCCTTTAAATTAAAAAACTACATTTAGTTAAATTTTGTACCAAGTGGATGTTATTTCAAGTTAGGTGGGAACCCAAATTCATTTTTACTTGTTTACATTAGTGGAATATTAATGTACTCACCCTTTGATCCTAGCAGAATGTGCCACAACTGGTCCCTAGTGCATGGGCAAGAAGATTTTCACCTTGTGGCTGCTAAGGTAGCACTCTCTAAGCATCCTTCTACCACTTCTCTTTTTTTCGTGTTTGGTGAGGTCTATTTTTTGTGGCGTTCAAGGAGTATACGGAATTATCCATCCTAAATGATGAAGATTTGTGGAAAGGGATCCAATGGTATAGGGGATCAGAGCTAGCTAATGTGAACCAGGATGCCCTTGTTAACAGTGCTGCACAGGAAAGGCAGACTTCACTGGATCCCACGGCCTCCACTTTTACCCCCCACTTTTTGTTTTAAGAGAGAGGGACAGACAGAGAGAGAGAGAGAATCGACTTTATTGTGGCTTTCATTGATCAGACACTTTGCTGTGTGTGTAGTGCTGGGGTTCGAACCCACGTACTCATGCGTAAGCACCGTAACCGCTGAGCCACCACTCCAGCCCCTTCCTTCACATTTTTTCTTGGTGTATTATAGCCATACATAATGATGGTGTTTGTTGTTACTTATTCATACATGCAAACAATATAAGTATAATTAGGCCAGCATCCCTCCCCAGCACTTTCTGCCTCCCTTACTGCCTCCCATCCCTTGTTCCTTTTTTCCTACCCTTTGATATTTTTGTAAACTTTTCCAGTTTTATTGATTGCATGGGAATTATTTAGTATCTTAGTGGTGCAAATATACTTTTTAAATCCCATTTTTCCTCTCCCTTTTGCCTCCCATCTTTTCTCTCCTTTCACTTTCTCTTTCCTCTACTCTGCTAGTTTTCCTTTAGCTGGTCTATTAATTTGTATTTGAATAGTGAAAGCCTTAGAACACAAAAGGTTATTTTGATCCTCTTTTCTTGACAATAAAAGTTGATTTTCTTAAGAAGAAACCAGTCATTTCAAATGCTGCAGATCAGTTTATACAGCCTCTTCAGGGGACCCACATCTTCCACACAAAACTTATCACCTTCAAAACAGCAAAGCACTTCCCATGTCACAGCGGCATTGCCCTTATCTAACAGTGACACCAAAACCAAGCTCAACTTCAGCAGGGTGAACTCACACCTGAGAACATCTTTTGTCACAGAAACAACTTACAAAAAATTGGTTCAGTTTCATGCTAGGCTAACAAAATCCTTTAAATCTATTAGATAGTTGAAGAACATAATCAATAGTCATTTAGAATTTAACCATTAAGTATGTGCTATTTCTATAAGAAAGTGTGCTCAATATTTCAATTTAGGTTTCTGAATATACCTGTCTCCTTGAAAAGTCATTAAGGCATCTAAGTCTCCTCCACTATACCCTCTGCAAGGCACTGGATCAGGCAAAAACATGGGAAGAAGTTTTGATCAATCTTATGATCAGCTATCCCACTTCTGGTATTTTCCCAAAAGAGCTATATTTGGCATATTACAGAGATCATCAATGCTTATAGCAGCTCAATTTACCATAGCTAGACAATGGAAACAACTCAAATGCCCCTCACTGGATGACTGGATTAAAAAACTGTGGTACATATATACGTTGAATTCTACTCCACTATGAGAGAGAATGATATCATGGCATTTGTAGACAAATGGATGGAGATGGAAAAAATTATGCTGGGTGAAATATCCCAAAGTCAGAGACTCCAGGGCTGACTGTTTTCTCTCGTATGTGGAAGTAGAATACAATCAGAAACAGATTGATAGTTGGCTAAGCTAATAATAAACTCAACATAGGTGAATTTTTTACACGAGCAGGGAGAACCTTGCCTAGGACGCTGGGGGATGAAGGGAGAGTGGCAGGGAGGCGCGGAGGGAATAGGAGTTATATCAAGGCTGCTGGAGGGAGGGTGTATGGGGGTATCAACCCAGTGGGGAAACTGACTTCCATGAGAAGCCCAACTAACACAGGGTAAAGTAGGGGGAAACATGGGATCGGGGGGAACCCAAAGTCAGGAAACCATGGAATGGTATCAGCCTCGGCTTGCTCTGGCATTACACATTATGAATTATGCATTTGTGATTGTGACAATGATTTCCTCCTAAATATAAGACCATCTTGAATGAATAATAAAAAACAAATAAATAAAAATATTTCATTATGAAAAAAATGGGAAGAGTTGCAATGAAAATTGGGTATAGTGACTCTCCAAGCCTAGGAGATCAAAGCAACATAAGAGCCACCTTGTTCTCCATTTCAGTTATTGCTTAAATACTGACACTATTATTTCTGTACCTGGCCTTTTCTGCCGCCACTCAGACTCCCTCTGGCATCACCTCTACACAGGTCTCAAGGGCACTTTATATCATTGTCTTTCAAGGTGACCCTCCTGACTCAGTATCAACTGGACATGGCCATACCTACTGACCTTGAATCTGTTAGTGCTTGTGTGGGTCCAGGGGTTAACTTTTTATCTTTTAATAAATTTCTGTGGTAATTTTTTTATGAATATTAAACTTTGAGAATCACTTTCTTAGAAGTCAAAAAAGGAGAGTGGATGCTTGCATCATTTGTCAGTAATAGTCACAGGCAATAGCAATGATGGGTGCTGAAAATTCCTATCATTTTGCACTGCTATTCCACCTTCATCTGCCTTCTTTACTTGCCTGTAAATCTCTTGAAGGCTATCTATCATCTATTATCAATATATCTGCTATCTATCTACTTGTCAACTATGTATTGTATCTATCTTCTACTTGCTTATCTATACAGCTTAAACAAATGGTCCTCAATATCCTGCAATTTAAAATTGTAAGGTGTTAAGATATTGTATTATCGTATCTTCACTTTCAAAAGTCTTACTTTGTTTTGATATTATTTTATGCAATTTAGGTCTCAATCCCTTCAGAAACATCTCTTCTAACAGCTTTTATATTTTCCCCATTTAAATTATCCTGCTTTTGAAGTATACTGCTTTATCTGTTTCTTTGAACATAGCTTGCCTTTCTTCTTTTCTCCCTTCTGTTCATTTAATTAAGGAAAACATATTTTCTGCCTGAAAAGCCATTCTTCCCACCCAAATCTGTAATCACCCAGGGCTGCCTGACTTGTCTGTGTCATTATCTCTCTCTCTCTTTCTGTCTTTTTCCTCTTTCTTCTCCTATTTCTTTTTCACAAGAGATTCATTGTTGTTTTAACCTATTTCTTTCTTTGAAAAATAAAAAAAAATTATCACAGTGTCCGAGTGTATAAAAATAGGACGCATGTTTGGTGAACAAGGAATCAAACTGATAACTGATTATCTCAGAGATCTTTATTTGTCCATCCCTACAAGTTCAGTATTTTACATATTTATTTTCCTCCTTTCAATGCACACTTTGATCTCTTTGTGTGCACACCATCACAAGTCTTGCCAAAACGTGTTGAGGAACCTGGGTGGCAGCCAATCCATCTGCTTTAACTTACGAATGATTTCTAACATTAATATAAACAAGTGGTCCCTCCCCAAATGGAAAAGACTGGATTCAATAATGCACACAGAAAATATATACCCTCTCAATTGTTTATTTTTATAGGTTTCTTACCACAATTTTTTTTTATTTAAAGAGAAAGGATCAGTGAGAGAGAGTGAAAAAGAGAATCAATTTTATTAATTTTTCATGTGGCTTTCATTGCTCCGACGCTTTGGTGTGTACATGGTGCTGGGGTTTGAACTTGCGTACTTGTGCTTGCCAGGCAACTGCTGTAACCGCTGAGCCACCACTCCAGTCCTACCACAAATATTTTTGAATTTGCTTTGATTCTAATAATATGAACAACTGATATGTGTTGTAAACATGCTGCTTAAAACTTGTGAATTTCCAATATTTCATTTTTCTCCATCCACATGGTTGCCTTTTTTTTTGTCTCTCTTCAAACATGTCAACTGTAAGATGCAATTTCTGTTCCATAATTTCTTAAATGATCACTCTGAAGATCCTGTCAAATCTTTTCTTACCACAAGTGAATATTTATAGATGATTTATAAACTGCTGAAAACTAGAATTTATAATGGAGAAACTGACAAGCCTAATGATTCTGCATTAGGAGGCGTTGTTAGAGCAGAAGAACAGACATCGCCAAAGAGAGCTTCTGCTTTGCAAGTGCTCCCATGAAAAGGGAGATAATGAGTCGCGGGCTCGGAAAGGACTAGAATCATTGAAACAATCGCAGCCAACTCAAGGACCTCCAGTGTGCTTGTCTGTAGAGTCCTCAGACGTAAATGGATCTGAAAAGCATTATAAAGACTTCTCTTTCAAGAGGATGACTTCTACTTGAAGTCCCAGAGCCTGAAGTTTTCTTCTGTTGCATGTATAGACATGGAACAGCTTCAAAGTCATGCAATTAAAAGTTTCAGAATGTCTCAGGGATGTGCCTTGTGTTGTAGATGTCTAGGATTTTTCCCCATTGAATGGGTAAAAGAGATAAAAATCTGAAATTTCACCTGGCCCTTATACTTCAAGGACAATAAAAATACAGAAGGGTTACAACCATATGTGATTGTAAACTTTCTGATGTTTAATAGAATTAAACATCCGATTAAATGGTTTAGTAGGCACAAATATAGATTGATTTGGGTTGATGTTTCCCTCTTCTCCCCATTCTGCGTACTCTTGATTGCAATTGATAATCGTAGGGCTTTGCCCCAAAGTCAGAGTAGCAGCAAGAAGGATTAGAAAAGGGGGCAGATAATTCACAAGTGGAAATTATGAATCCCTGGGAGATTTTGAGTTCAAAAAATATTGCCAATTATTTTTCTGAACCAAAGAAAAAATCTTCATGCTTTCTTTGTGTGTGTATGTGAAAGGCTACTATTGAGACACTGTGGGAAAAAAACTTAAATGTAAGATAAAGCCTCAGAAGTGCAGATACATACAAATGTAAGAGGATGACTCAGAAAGCATGCTCCAGGAGAGGTCTACTGTTTCTGCTTACAGCTTGCTTGGTTCCAACTGTATGCCAGGTACTCTTACCAAGAATGCAGTGGCTTTACTTGTGTTTCTTGTATCCTCATAAAAATCCAGGAGTTGTTGAATGTATCATCACTATTTGGAAGTAAAGGAAATTGAGCCATAAAGAGGTTTAGCAGCTAGATCATGATTGCACAGCTAAGAGAGAAAGTGGGCTGTGAAACTGGGCAGTCTTGTGGGCATCCACTTATCCACTTGCTATTCTGTTCCCATGCTTGAGACATACCTAAAACACACATATGTAAGTTTGAAGACTTTCTGTCTCTTGAAACCTTCTCTGTCACTCATGAATCTACTTGAGTAGTTGACATTTGGTAGGTATCCATAGAGTAAAATTTGTGTGCTAGAAGAACTTGATTACTCATTGGGAGTGAATAAATGAATGTGTGATTCAAGTTTAGTGCAATCATCAGGCTACCTGTGAACAAGTACGTGATAGTATATATTAACCCACAGGCATAAATATTTACAGGGGAAAATCTCAGAGGATTAGAGAAGGATCATTGGGGAAGCT
Source organism: Aplodontia rufa (assembly GCA_004027875.1). NCBI lineage: Eukaryota > Metazoa > Chordata > Mammalia > Rodentia > Aplodontiidae > Aplodontia > Aplodontia rufa. Next base: position 2,736 of record PVKS010032302.1, on the reverse strand, counting down.
TAGATGAGCCTTGGTTAATGCATGTAATATCTAGTATGGTAAAATGAATAAAACACCTCCCGAAGATATCCATGACCTCGTTCTCAGGACTAGTGAATATGCTGCTTTATAAGAGTTTTACAGATGTGATTAATGTTAAGGAATTCAAGATGGGATAATTATCCTGGGTTACCTGGATGTGCCCAAAGTAATCATATGAGCCCTCAGAATCAGAAATTGTTTTTACAGCTGTAGTTAGAGACAGAGAAAGAGAGAGAGAGAGAGAGAGAGAGAGAGAGAGAGATGGTAGTTGGAGAAGAGACAGAGACAAATTCGCTGTTGTTAACTTTGCAGGTGGAGGGAAGGCTTTGAGCCAAGTATCTTCTAGCAGCTGGAAAAGGCAAAGAGAGAGATTCTTCCCTATAGTCTCCAGAAATGCATTTACTCTTATATCAATCTTAGGCCCAGATTGACTGTGTTAAACTTCTGACCTTCAGAATCCTAAGATAATAAATTCACAGATTTATGTTAAATCAGCATTAGAAAGCAAATACAACTAACTTAGATTTATTTGACAGGTCATAGAATTCTTACAAATACTAACTCAACTGATCCTGAAGCAGCCTTAAGGTGTAGGTTGGGTAGAACAGGAAACAGAAACTCAGGGAGGTTGAGTGACTTACCCAAGAACCCACAGCTATTGGATGGCAGAGCCAGCCTTCAAAATGAGGACTTGCTCCGGATTCTGTATTAAAGTATTCTTGTTTTGTATTAATACTCAAATGGTAGAATGGTCTTATGTTAGCAAAGACCTTTATTGGGTTTTTCATCACTTAACTGATGGTTAGCAAAGATAATCTGGTGGTATGCTGTGCAGGTTGTATACAAAAAGAATTTGAGGTAGCTCACGGGTCCTTAGTTCTTCTCAACTGCACAACTATAAATAAAAAACTATTCCTCCTCCTGATAATACCTTAGAGCAATCATCTGTATCATACTTAGAGTGCTGATTTTTATGAACTATAAAATCATTTACATTGTAAACTGAAAATTTCTCTTCAAATTTCATCTTGTCAAAATTGACAGTAGTTATGATTCTGTAATGAACCAGTTTGATAAAATGTCCCTGTACTTTCAGTAAAGTAAATAATTAGAATAACTTGTTTTGTGATTAGGCCTTACACTGTGAACCCTCAAGTGAATTCATTACACATTTAGAGTTCCAGACATTATTGCAAAGACAGGGAATGCCTGTTCAATTTAATCTGCATCATGAAGACCACATGATAGGCCTGCGATACATAGTACCATGTCAGGAATTTCAATAATTTATTATTTGTAATATACATGGAATTGAGGACTCAAATGATGGAAATTATTACTTGCCTGAAGCAATGGAGTCTTGGAAGAAAGGATGACTCATGTATTCAATAAACTTCTGCAATTATCAAGACACCTAATAAAAATGGATGAGAATGCAAAGTTAATATGAGCTAGATTACATTGAATCAGAATGTATTCTTTTCAAAAATTAGCCTTAACAAAATCATATTAATTAATACATTCAGTGCTAACTAGACAAAATCACAGACTGTATTTGTTTTAGATGTGATTACTGGAGTTCTGCAAGGCGTACCAGTACAGATTTCTAGAAATGTTCCCATACTAGATAGCTAATTGGTTTTAAAATTTATTTTATTTTATTTTTGCATTTAGCCTCAGGAAATAGTCCTCTTCACTAATCACATTAATGTTTGGTGACTTTTAAAGTCATTACCCATGTTTATTCTTTCTTCCACAAAATATCCCAAGTACCTAAATCTTATCTAAATAACTCTATTTTAAAGATAGAACATCTTTCTAAAATGTCTAACATAATGAGTTTCTAATTGGTGGAAGTCATTTTGGCAGAGCTTGCATAAATATACACACTAAGAAATGAAGGATGGGGAGGATATAAGAAGTTCATGTATTTAAAATGTTATGTTATTGAAGAAGCAGAACAAAAACATGAAAAATGAGCATTGTTCTTTCAGACAGTCTCAGTTACACTCGTCAGTACAGTGTTGATGGCCCCTTTCCCTTAATCTGCTCTTCCTCTAATGCTTGGTATTCTCTTAGAGCTGTCTTTGTACCTTATCAATAGCAATGTTATTTTTTTTAACTTTCTGAAATAAGCCTGCGGTACTATAACTGGCCAAAGTTTGGGGTGATCCTCAGATATGTGAGATGCCAAAACAATATTCCAGGACAAAAGACTCTAGACAAAGTTGCAAAAAGGAAGCAGGAAGGTGAAGGACTGAGATAAGGATTTAAGATAAAGAGAGAGATGTACCAAGTCTTTCTGGAAACTTCCATGAGCCACTGAGATGCAGAAAGCACAGTCATAAATCTTGAGCAACAGACCCATACCCTTGTAAAATGAGGGAAATACTCAAGCACAGGGAAAACTGGCTTGAAATTGTGCAGCTCCATCCTGGCTTCACCTCTGGTCCATCCCCTAATACAGCTCTTCTATATGTATTGAGCCCCCAGCCCAAGGTGGGCCTTCTCTCTAGATAGCTCACTTTCTTTTCCCTCCACTCATCCAAGTTGAATTTCCCCTGCCCTCTGAAAACTCCCCAGACCCTTCCCCAGAGACATCTCTTCTCCCTGACAGAACCAGCAATGCGTACACTCAGTCCAGCAGGAGGCAACAAAAGCCACACAGGGGATCATGGTCAGGATCATGCACACCTCTTGCTTCTTTTTTTTTTT